>PVKP010000625.1:0-25009 GCA_004027715.1 Plecturocebus donacophilus | reverse complement strand
TGTATACAAAGTGATAGAATCTGTGAAGTCTCCAGTTGGTACTTGAGTGGTAATGAAGCATGCACTCATATTGTTCTTATCAAGGACATGCACAAAATGGCAAAACACGTGTAAATCCATGTCATAAAGAAGCTGTTGTAAGGCTATTTGCAAAGCTCACTGTGGCTCCATATTTGTGTTTCTGACTTTCATATTTTTTGATCTTCATATTCTCTTGTGGGTTTATGTCATGGGACTATACTGGACACTATGTATGGGAGGACAAGTTCATTTGGTCCTTATAAACCATCCACATATACCCTGCTTCAGAATACTTAAATTCTTTAAGAGCTTATTGGTGAAAGGATCTATGATACAGTATCTTTGCATTCTTCATAGTGCTTGTGATAGGTGTTTGATGTGTATTACCGAATAAATCAATCAATCACATAAGTGTTGATTAAAGAAAAACTAACTTCATTATTTTAGAAATAGAGTTAAATTTTTTCTCTTAAAGGCCTTTGTGTTTTGATATAAACTTTATCCTTGTCACACTCAAAATGATGTCTTAGATGGGTCACTGAAAAGCCTGAAATCATCAATGCCAGTAAGAAGAGTCTGATTCTGGTTTCCCTCCATTGAATTATATCCCATGTATAGGCATAGATACTAGCAAACAAACAGTCTGAGAACTGATCCTGCTTGAAACATTTTCAGCTTAGAGAGCTTTTCCAGTAAAATCCTGAGACTTACATCCTTTCTGTTTCCTACCTTACTATGTCTTCAGACATCTTTTTGGTTCCACTAAGGATTACTAATGCAAAGGAAGAAAGAAATATCTCAACTCAACAAAGTAGTATGTGGGAAACATAGCCTTTCAGCATGATTGATTTATATCTTGGCAAAGGCCTGAGAAAAAGTTAATTAGATTGCATAGTGAAAAAGAACTATGTTGACTAACATGAATGAAATAGAGTACTTCTCTCATAAAAGGTAAGCACCAGAGAGCAGGTATTCAGTTTGTTTCATTCATTACTTTATTCCTATAACCTAGAGCAGGGTACATAGTAGGTTATTAACAAATGTTTGTTGAATGGTTGAAAAAATAACGTGCTAGAATATTGGTATTCACTTTATTAGATGAAGAAAAATTTTTTAGTTCAATCTCCAGAAAACTGAGATAACTATCTCTACTATTTTGGTTTAGAAGCAATAATTTTATATTGAAATTGAATAGCTTTATATTAAAATAACAGTGTTTAATCTGACAGTTATTGAACAGGTTCTTTAATCTCACATCTTTTGATTAAATCTCTTTTAAGCTTTTAATTTTGAGATAACTGCAGATTCATGTAGAGTTGTAAGAAATAATATAAACGTCCATGTACCCTTTGTTTCTTCCGGTGGTAACTTCTTGAAAAAAACATAGTATATTATCATAGCTGAGATACTGTACAGGACATTTCCATCATCACAAGGGTTTCTCATTTGCTGTTTTATAGATAAAGCTTCCTCCTCCTTCCCCTTCCCTACATCTCAACCTCTGACCCCTAGCTGATCTTTTCTACATTTCTGTAATTTCATTTGTTTGTTTGAGATGAAATCTTACTTTGTCGCCCAGGCTGAAGTACAGTGGTGCAATCTCGGCTCACCATAGCCTCCGCTCCCAGGTTCTAGTGATTCTCCTGCCTTAGCTTCCTTAGTAGCTGGGATTACAGGTATTTGCCACCATGCCCAGCTGACTTTTGTATTTTAGTAGAGACGGGGTTTTACCATGTTGGCCAGGCTGGTCTTGAAGTTCTGACCTCAAGTGATCTGTAGATCACTTGGCCTCCCAAAGTGCTGAGATTATAGGCATGAGCCACTGTGCCCAGCCCACGTTTCTGTAATTTTATCATTTTAAAAATGTTGCATAAATGGAATCCCATAATTCCAACCTTTTGGGAGTGGCTTTTTTTCATTCCACATCGGTTCCTAAAGATCCATCACAGTTGTGGTAACAAATAGAGATGAAGGTTCAGCTTGCTGTTGGACTGCATGGACACTTCCCTGGTGGAGAACTCAGGCTACCACCTATTTCTACTGGGCAGGGAAGGGATATGATCAGCTCCCAATGCAGCTCCATGGACACAATGCTGGCAGGGGAAAAAAAACACTATCTGTTTCCTGTTTGAGGAACGCAAGGTTAGGTCTCTTCCTGGCCATGTAGAGACCATCCAATGGGGTGATTGGATCACCCGTCTGTTTCTCTGGGGAGGAGGTCTGGATGGGGAGGGAGCATGCTGGATCCACTGCCTGCTTGCCCTGCTGCAACTGTAGGCTCCTACTGGAACATACAGGAAGCAATACAGAAACGCAGGGAACTTGCTTCCATGTAGTTCCACAAATCCTAAGGCTGTTAGATTGTCTTCCTCCTCCTTTTCACCTTTCAGAGTCTTCCTATGCTTGTGTTACGTCCAAAGTTTTTCAGTTGCAAGAGGGAGGACCTGGGAGGAATGGGCTACTCCATGTTGGCAGGACCAGAAGTCTCTGAATCTTCTTTCTCAAGAGAACTTTATGCAACTTTTTTTCAGTACACTTTATGAAATGTTAACTTCCACATATTAGTTTTCATACTGTTCTGGAATGTAAAATTTCTTTTGCCATTCAGTGTCTACTGTACTCAAGTATCTACATAAAATTCTTTAAGACTTTCATCAGGGTTAGTATTTAAGGACCAATTGATAGGTCATCTTATGGCAAAGAAAAGTATGTAGTTGTTTCTAAAATGGTCTTATTTATAACTTATTTTACATATATACTTAAAAACATCACTCACAGACAATTTGACCGATGGAAACTATGTATCATCTTGGCATTCTGGAAGACTTGAAAGAGAATTACTTAAGATTGTGGAGCAATTTTGTGATACTTCTAAGTGGAAAGGGTCAAGATATTTTATGATCTTCTAAAATAATCCATCTAAAATGTTTTCAATATTCAGGCTACATATTGATCATACATCATTTTACTTGTTTTCAGGAGGTTCCTTTTCACTGTCTGTCTTATTTCTTCTTGTATCTTCTTTGTACTAAAGCACCGTGACTCCCCTATTTCTTTGTGGAATTGAAGTAATTTTCAGTGTGTCTTCCTATTATGTGCAGAGATTAGAGAGGGGCCAAAAATAATACTAAGAAAGCTAATTAGCTTTAGCCATGAAGCTTGTCATCTGGAGCTGTAGACCAACTGACCTCTCCCGAAACAAATCACTCATAAAATAACCTCTAAAAGGCCCAAATCCCTAAAGGCAACTAAACTGGATGTCCTTCTTAATTCAGAACAAGCATTCTAAGTAAGCATCTCTCCAGGTAAAGGGACTATAGAAGAAATTAAATTGTCCAGTGGTTTTGATATATATTGGACAATCAATCTGAACCCAATTTACAATTTTAGTCTGACATTCATAGGGCATCCGAATATTTGTACATGTAAACATCCACATTTATTGCAAATATCAGGACCAGAAAGTTAGGGAATATATTCTATACATTGAAAATAATATCTTATTTATATTGTATATAGTAGTTGCTTGATAAGTATTTGCTGGATGGAGCAGTGGTTTGGGCCATTCATCTTTCTTCACATTAAAAACTTTTGGGCTGTTCTGCCACTGGTACCCGAGTCATCTTCCTAAATACTTTTTTCATCACATTGCTCTGATCATATTCTCAGTCATGCATTAGTAGCCCACAAGGAACTGATCCTATCTTATCTATTGCATTTGCTTTTGCAATAGGAGGGTTTGCCCTGAAAATGCTCCCTCCAATTCTAGTTATGTTGGTTTTCCCATGGCTTTACATCTGCGCTGATGGCATTCCCGTGTCTGTTTATTTGAGATCTTTGCTCTGTGTAGCATTAGACCCCAGTGAGCAGTGGGGTCTCCTGCATTCTTTTGCTCTCTCATTCTCATTTGCAGCTAAAATTCCAGCTCATTTCTCACTCTGCCATATTGCTTCTGTAAGTACTTCAATATATGCTGTTATATTCTTGGCATAATTGTTAACACATTATACCTCAAATTTACTTGATTATTGTATATGATCTCACTTTTTTTCCCTAATTTTATTTTTTTTCCTTCCTACCAATGCCGCTGTTGCTTGCCCTGATGGGGCCAAATCTTCCCATAATAGGCAACTCCTTCCTAGCACTGGTCTGAATTGTAATTGCTCAGAGCCTTGCAAGACAGTGCCTCCTGGTTCTGAAATTCTGATCATCTCACTACTACTGACTTTTCTCAGGATTTGGCTTAAAAGTCATTTCATCAAAGAGTTTTCTAATCCACTGACTAGGTGAGGTCACCCTGTTAATACTCTGGAGTATTTCTCTTTCATAACACTTGTGAAATTTTATTTAATATATATAATATATATTCATATTATATATACATTTATGTATATTAAATAAAACATATATAATATATAGATAGGGTCTTAATCTGCTGCCCAGGCTGGAGTACAGTGGCAAGACCTTGGGTCACTGTAGCCTTGAACTCCTGAGCTCAAGCAATCCTCCCACCTCAACCTCCCCAGTAGCTGGGATTATAGGCATGTACCACCATGCCTGGGTAATTAAAAAATTTTTTTTGTAGAGCTGGGGTCTCGCTGTGTTGTCCAGGTTGGTCTCAAACTCTTAGCCTTAACTGATCCTCCTCCCTCCAGCTCCTAAAGTGCCGAGATATTTGAGCCCCTACACCTAGCCTGCTTTTAAAAATTACATATTACTTCATTTAGTTCATCTAATAAATATCTAAGATGTGCCAGGTAGTGTTTCAGGGGTTAGAGAGAGATTAGTAACAAAACAAATGCAACTTCTTAGCATTATGCCATGCATTCTTGTGGCATGAGAAAGACACTAAAGAAAAAGAGATGAACAATAAAAATTGATAAGTAGTATTAGATACATCCATCAGCATAGGCTAAACTAGGCTGTAGTATCAAGCAAGCCCATAATCTCAGTGGCTTAACATAAAATTTCTCAATCACGAAAAATGTGCTGTAGGTCTGGATGACTATCCAGGGAAACTTTCATCTCTAGTTCTTCTACAATCTGGAATGCTTTAATCTTCAGCACCTCAATCTGAAAATAAATTCAGCTTTATGATTGCCAGTTTTGGAAGGAATCACTAGAAGTCATTGTGAGTAACTGTACTGAGAGTTAAATACCTTGGTGTAGAAATGGCACACGTCAATGCTGCTGATGCCCCACTGGGCAGAACTAATAAGATGTCTGCATTTCTATGGTTGCGTGTTGGGGGTGCAGGGAAGATAAATTCTTCTGTATGCTTCAAAGGAGAGGAGAACCAGATATGAGTGAGCACCCAAAGCCTTTACTATATAAAGATAATGTTCTGGGGTAAAAATAGAGCAAGATAAGGAGAATTTGTTATGCATGGTGGGAAAGGGTACTACCATCTAGGTTTCACTTACAAGATGACATTTTAGCAAAGATTTGAAGGAAGTGGAGGAGCGAGCTATGTCAATATGTCAAAAAAGGACACTCTGGAGAGTAACAGCTAGTGCAGAGGTCCTGAGGGATGTGTGATATGTCTGAGAAAGGGCAAAAAGACCTGTTGGGCTCCTGCTGAGTGACCAGGAAAGAGAATATGGATACACTAGAAAACTACCGATGGGGGCAGCAACCAGATGATGTAGAAGCTACCTTAAGGACTTAGTTAGTGCAGGCCCCCCCACACAGACACACATGTCACTACTGAGGTATAGTTCACATATCCATAAAATTAACCCATTTTAGGTGTATACAATTCAGTGGTTTTTAGTGTATTCAGCTATGCAACCATTACCATAATCAATCTTGGGACATTGTCTTCATCCTGAAAAGAAATCTATATCCATTAGAAATCACTCCACATCCTCCACCAACCTTCCCAGCCCCATTTTTATAGATTTGTCTATTCTGGACATTTTCTATAAATGGTATAAATGGAATCATATAATATGTGGGCTTTCGTGACAGGCTTTTTAAACTTAGCATACTGTCTTTAAGGTTCATCTTATAGTACATATCAGAGTTTCATTCCTTTTCATGGTAGTCTTTGTGTATTGTATTCCGTTTTATCCATTTATCAGTTGATGTACCTTTGGCTTGTTTCCACATTAGCCATTATGAATAATTTTGCTGTGACTATTCATGTGCAAGGATTTATGTGGGCATATACTTGCATTTCTTTTGGGTATATACCTAGAAGTGGAATTACTGGGTCATATTATGACTGTTTTTAACCTTTTGAGGAACTGATAGACAGTTTTTCAAAGAAGCTTCACTATTTTTAGGTTAGAACCAGCAGTGTATGAGTTCTTCAATTCTTGACAGTACTTGTTACCAGTAGTTTTTGATTCAAGCCATCCTAGTGTGTATAAAGTGGTATCTCATTACAGTTTTGATATGCATTTTCCTGACAGCCAATGATGATGAACATCTTTTTATGTACTTGCCTGCCATTTTACATTTTTTTTGGAGTTAAGTCTATTGAGATCCTTTACCCATATTTTGATTGGGTTAAGGACTTTAGCTTCTCTCCTGATAGAAATTGGTAGCTACCAACATTGTGAGCAGTTGAATGGAATAATCTGACTTAGTTTTAACAGGAGCCCTAACTGTGGTGTCGAGAATAGACTGAGGGGAGGTAAATGTGTAACCAGTTAAGAGAATATTGTAGTAATCTGGTTGAGAGATGATTGTGACGTGGACTAGGATAGTAGCAGTAGAATCAGAAATAAATGTTTGGATTACAAATATATTTCGTAGGTAGAGATAACAGTATTAGTTGACAAACTATAAGGCTAAGAAAACTGAATTAAAGATGACTCCACAACTATGGCCAGAACCTCTGGAAAGACAGAGTCTCCAACACCTGAGATGAAAAAGACTGTATGTGAAGCAGGTCTAGAGAAAAATTTAGCTTTTTTTTTTTTTTTTTTTTTAATTGCCAGCATTCTCCATGAGACCTCAAGGTCAGAGACCATCCTAGTCATGTCTATCACATCACCCCCAGCTTGAAACATGTTCCTGGCATAAAATAGTAGGTAAGTAAACAAAGACAAGAACCATGCCTCTTTAAAAAAAAAAATTTTTTTTGGCAGTAGGTACACAAACCTAATACATTAATACTTACTTGATTTTCTTGTAGTGTTTTAAGATGATTCCACTAACATTCTCAAGAGCGTGAATTTTGTAGCCAGACAGTCCTGGCTACATATCAGTGTGACATTGGGCACATTGCCTAACTACATGGAGCCTCAGGTTTTTTTTTTTGTACCTTAGGGGTAATAATACTCAACACACAAGGGTTCTTTGAGTGTTAAATGAAAATATTTGTAAAGCCCTTAGCTCAAATGTTATCACAGGGAAGAAGCTGTTCAAATGATTTTTCTGTACATACAGGTACACACATGTATATGCACACACAAATCTGCATACATGCACATGAAATACAATACATATTTAGCATTTTGAGTTTATGTGTCAAAGCTATACATTTCATATAGGGCTGAACTATTTGTTGCCCCAAACGCTATTTTATTTTATTCTTACATCAAATGCAGAGGGAAAATTATGGAATTTGGAGCTAGAAGCTTGGGTTTGAACTCCAGATCCGTAGCTTATTACCTCGGAGGCTTAATCTGTCTGAGATTCCATCTTCTCATCTGTAAAATGGTGATGATGATGACAACTACAATGCTTTATATACCTAAAAAGGTAAAGGGAAAGATAACAATGTAATGCATATAATAGTGCTCTTAATGTTATGCAAGTCTTTGTGTACTTACTGCTACCTGTTAAAATATTTAAGTTATTATCTTCACAACTTACTTTACTCTTGGGAGATGATCATTTAAGATAATATTTTATCAGTGACTCCTGAGAAAATAGGAAAAGCATGAAGAAAACTTTTATTGGAAACACAACATCTAATAATTTGTTAAAGTGTCTATAGCAACAAAATAATGAAAATCCAGACATGACTTTAGTGGAGGCAATGGTGTGGAACCCACAGCATTTTTCTTGGGTTTTAGTCAATGACACGTCAGACTCATTATGTTTGATTCATTGGAGTTTGCTGTCTGAAGCTGAGAACTGCACTTTCTGTAAGCAGCTGTGGAAGAAGAAATAATGCTACAAATGGGTAGCTCAGCATCTTCACTGTTTGAAGCTCAGGTCACTGGGAGGATGTTTGTGTTGGGAAGTGTTGGACATCTTGCTGTTTGGGCCTTGAAGCTCATTTATTTGTATCTGAGGTGTGTAGCACATAGGTATCTTAATAACAGGTATCTGTTGTAAACCTTCACTCATTACTTCCGGGATATTTGGTCTTGGACCATTGCTATGTGGGAAGTGTGAGAACTGGGAAATTAATAAGGCAGACAATCTACTGATATCCCTAATTTTAAAATGCATCAAAAACTAAAAGGTAAGTGGATGGAGGGGAGAAGAGGATGGATACATGGATAGATAAGTGATAAAGCAAATACTCTAAAATATTAAATGTGGAATTTAGGTGGTAGGTGTCTGTGTGAATGCTACAATTTTCTAAACTTGTTTGAATTAACTTTATAATAAAAGTATTTTAAAGAGTAAACTGAAAGTAGAACTATAGTGAGAAAAACAAACTAGCTAGGTTCTTTGCTTTTTCTTAAGAATTATGGTATCAATTAGCCTGACACAGGACAAATACTGCATGGTCCGACTTATATAGGGACTATAAATTCATAGAAGCAGAGATAAACCAAACTAATAGAAACAAAACTCGTAGAAACAAAGAATGGTGATTGACAATGATTTGGGTTAGAAGGGAGGAGGAAACAGGTATTAGTGAAAGGGTAACAGTTTTAGTTATGCAAGATGGGTAAGTTTTAGAAATTTCTGTACTGGATAGTGACTAGAGTTAATAATACTTGTACACCTACTATCTACCCTCTCAGCAAATTTTTATGTTAAGTGCTTTTATCACAAAATCAAGGTAAGAAGAAACTTTTGGAGATGATGCATATGTTTATGGCATTGATTGTGGTGATGGTTTCATGTGTGTTTGCAAACTCATGTTGTATACATTAAGCATGTACAGCTTTTTGTATGTCAATCAGAACTCAAGTGGCTTTTTAAAAAGTTGTGTACAAGAAGGCAGTTTTAATAAAATAAGTATTTTGAACTTCTTTCTTCTTCCTATTTGCTTGGCATATGAACCAGAAGAGACTAAGTACTGTACCATGACAAATTAATCTGTAAATCTTAGTGACTCAATACCACAGTTATTTCTCTCTCATGTCCAGTGCAAGTTGACTTGGGTTCTGCTCTAGGACCTAGACTGACAGAGACTCCACTATTTGCAATGTTACCAATCCTCAGAGAAGTCAAATATTTCAAATGCTGGGAAGTACTGTCTTTCCTGTGCTTATCAAGTAAATGAGAATGTGGCATTGGTGAATACTAGTATATCTTTTATGAGCAGACTGAACACGAAGCAGAGAGCTAAATGTCTATTGTTTCTTTCATCTTATTTTCTGGTAACAGACAGAAATTGTCATGCCTGTACATACCAAATCTTTATAAAATTTGAAAACCCAGAATCCTGGAGAAAAAATACTACGCACTGACACATTGTAGGGGTTCAAATATTTTATGTCTTTCATTAGCAAGCCTAGATTATGTGCTACGATTCCAATGTTCTCAGAATTTATCAGTAGATCAAGAAGATTCAGCACTTTCTTTGTACCTGAAATCTCTAACACCAAAGGGAAATAAGACATGAATCCTGTCTTTAATGCACAATAATCCAGAAGCTAATGGGTATAGAATAGAGAGTAACAATTACAGATGCAATCGAAAGCTTAATTGTCATAGACACTATAAATAAAATTGGGTTGAAAATGACTATCATGGCAATAGTAATATTAGGAGTAATAGTAATAACAGTAACAGTATCTAAGGTTAACATTGTGCCTACTATATGTTAAATAATTTTCTGACTCATAAATATTACTTCATTGAATGCCCTATCAACCTTGTAGGGTCAGTGCTATAAATGATGGCTTCTTAATGGTGAAGCAGTGACTTGAGTTCTTTCTCTGAAACATGGTGACACTGAACAAGAAGAGGGGATGGAAGGAGTTGATAGGGAAGGGAGTTGTATGCATTACATTAAAGAGGCCTGGTCAAAGAATGTGGTCAGGCAGGAAGGAAGCTGCTTTAAATCAAGGTCTAGGAGGGAAAGGAGTTGGATAAAGATGGCATGATCAGACTAAAGGGACCTTGGGAGCTGTAGAAGCACTCAGTTTTTAAATTTTTTTCTTTGCTTTTGTGTTTCTGTAAATGACGGGCCCAGTTGACATAGAATATATAATTTTAATGATAATGTTGTAAAGCATGTCTGTGACAAAAGATAGAAGGGTAGATACATATTCATAAAACAGTGATATGAACGATCTCCAACTTTGCCTGACTTTTTATTAAAAATGGCAGGTAGAATAGTAGCAAACAGAGTCAGAATGTGCCCTGTATCAGAAGTTTGGGCCAACTACAAAGCTTACAGGATGTAGTCCCCAGGACTGCCCTTACTTCAGACTCCAAATGCAAGTTTGAGGGGTTCTAAAAAATCATTCTCCAGTTTGATAATTAACTAGAAAGACTCACAGAAAGCTGTTACATAGTCATGGTAATTGTTTACCTCAGAAAAGGATGCAGATTAAGATCAGCCCAATGAAGAGATACATAGAGCAGAATCCAGGAGAGTTTCGTATGAGGAGTTCCTGTTACCTTTTACCCATGTTGCATCACCTCTCAGCATCTATATGGGATAACACATATGGGGCATTGCCAACCAGGGAAGCTTACCTGAGCCTGAGTGTTGAGACTTGTTATTGGGACTCCATTGCATAGGCACGATTGATTGTCCACGTAGTTGACTTCAGCCTCCAGGCCAAATCTGATACAGTATACAGAGAGCCACCACATTGCACATTGTTGGTCTTTCTGGTGTGTCCGGGCCATACTCTAAGACCTCATGGGTGTAGCCAGCTCTCACCCTAAATCATATAGTTGGACTATTTACAATAACTCAGTATTTCCAGCAGACAATGCTCCTGTGAGGCATAACATTCAAAGGGCTCAGAAATTACCTCCCAGAAGTCCAGGACAAAGGCCAGATCGCTTATTTGATCAGGGCCATATTCTTTACTACATGCTTTAATACTAAAACATTTTTAGTTACTATTTACTGTCTCCCAAACAACTGTGCAATGCAAGAAAAAAAAAAAAACCCTAAAAACCCCAAATCCAACTCTTCAGTTTTTTGGTAACTGGCATACAAGTTGTCTTCTTTATATATCTTTTACAGGAAAATGCCATTGAACAACTTTTAAGAAACTTTCCACTAAAATTTATTTGTAATTTCTTTGTAACAGCTCAGTAAAAAGCTCTGTATAGCATCCCCTACACTGCTCCACCCTGTAGATTCTGTGACCACAGTGGGAGACAGACAGGTCTATCTCCCTAGTTGACATTTTTGTGATTGCAGTGGGTCTAGGCAATGGGAGATGAAATATAGTGCTGGCTGGGCTTCTGAGGTATGAGTGTAGCCAGAGAGACAGTTTTCAGGGCAGGACAGGACATGATCAGGGGCAGGTCTGCAACTGAGATTTTGATTAGAGCCAGGAGTTAACAGTGAGGCTGCTTAAAATACAGGTCTGAGTGGCAGTTGTATAGTGGGCTCAGATCAGGGGCAGTTATAGACCAGGTTGGCACCTGGTGTGTCATCAGTAGTCAGGGCCAGAGTAGTAGAGGCAGAATCTCACACCAATCAGGAAAGAGCATTGGTGGCTTCAGTAGTGTACGGTGGAATACTGCTTAGCTGTGCTGCTCAAAACCTAGTCGGATCGTCCTGTGAGTCTGTTCAGATAACCGTTAAAAGTATAAGTTCTGGTATCAGACTACCAGGATTCAAGTTGTAGTGCTGCTCATTGCTAATAATGCAATCTGGGCAATTTACTTCTCTATGCCTGAGTTTCTACATTTGTTAGATAAAGATAAAATCCATTTTCTGTATTTTCTCCTCTTATTTTTGTTTCATCTTTCTTCTTTGGGTTTAATTTATTTTTTCTAGCTTTTAAAATGAAAACCTAGATTTTTATTTTCAGTATTCTATGTGCCTTTAAAGCTATACATTTCCCCATAACCAAATCCTTAATTATATCCCACTTTGACATGTCATATCTTTTTTTAAATTCTCTTCAACATTTTAAAACTTCCATTGTGATTTCTTATTTGAGGCATGGATTTTTTTGGAAGTGTTTTATTTCTAGTTAGCTTTCTGTATGTTTTTCCTAGTTGCAGTCCACTATAGTAGGAGAACAGACCTTAGTAGTATTTCAGTGCTTTGAGATTTGTTGAGACTTGCTTTATGGATTGGCATATAGATTATTTTGGTAAATGTTCCATAAGAACTCTAAGCTGTTTGATATAGTCTTTTATTGTTGTCAGTTAGGTCAATTTGGTTTATATAGGTTGCTTACATCTTCAAAATCATTACCTTTTTTTTTTTTTTGGTCTCTGTGCTCTTTCAGTTACTGAGCAAGGTGTGTTAAATTCTCCAACTATGTTCAATGCTTTTTCTATTTCTCCTTTAAGTTCTTTAGAAGTTTAGTTTTTTTAAGGTCTTTAGACACATTTTTGGTTTATATATTTTGTAGCTATTTTATTAGATATACATTTAGCACTGTTACATCTTCCTGTTGAAATTAGTCCTTATCTATATAGTAATGTTTTAGCCTTGACGTCGATTGTGTCTGATACTAATATCACCATACTAGCTATCTGTTGTTGTTGTTTTTTGTCTGTCTGGTAAATCTTTCTGAATCCTTTCAAACACTGTTTTCTTCTAATTAAAATGTTTATCTTTTGCTCTGTTACAATTTTTTTTTTCAATCTAGCCTGAAAATCATTTTCTTCCTTTTTTTTTTTTTTTTTTTTTCTTAAACAAAAAACAAAAACAAAGTCTGGCTTTGTTGCCCAGGCTGGAATGCAGTGGTGTGATCATGGCTGATTGCAGCCTGGACTTCAGGGGCTCAGGTAATCCTCCTATCTCAGGCTCCCAGGTAGCTGGGACTATAGGCACGTGCCACCATGGCTGGCTAATTTTTTAGAGAAATGAGGTTTCACCATGTTGCTCGGCTGGTTTCTTTTCATTGAAGTATTTAGCCTACTATTGTTTGTTAGGCATATGTCTGCCATTTTACCAGTTGATTTCGCTTTAATCCTATCTTTGCGTATACTTTCTTTCCTGCCCTTTCTTGTCCCAGTCATGTCTTCTAATTTGATTTTACCTTCCCTGTTAACTTTTGAGTCATGGACTCTATTTTTAAAAAAAATTCTTTAGGATAGGGATCTGCAAACTTTCTGAAAATACTTTATTTTGGGAACTGTGTGATCTCTGGGAAACTACTCAACCCTGCAGTTGTAATATGAAAGCTGACATAGATAAAAAGTAAACAAATAGCTGTAGCTGTGTGGCAGTAGCCAGATTGGTTCATAGGCTGTGATTCAGACAACTGTTTTAAAGATTAAAGTATGTTTGATTAATGAAGGTCTACCTTATTAGTATTTTTACCATTTCCTCTTCAAAATGCAAGAACATTGAATAGTTTAAATAGTTACCCGTTTCTATCCTTCGCACTATTATTGTCATGTATTTTACTTCTACTATGTTAAAAACATCACAAGACACTATTAATATTGCTGATATAAAGAGCAATATTTTATATTTACCCATATATTTCTTTTCTGGTGCTCTTAATAATGCTTTTACCTGGGTTCATTTTACCTCTGGGGAATTTGTTGACATATTATAGTGTCAGTCTGCTAAATATGACTTCTCTACTTTTTGGGGGGGTCTGTCTGAAAATATCTCCACATTTAAGGAATATTTTCACTGGAGTTAGAATTCTAAGTTGATAGATTTTTTTCCCTTCTAGAACCTTAAAGGTATCATTTTATTGTCTTCTTGTTTTGTTTGTTAAAAAATCAGTTGTAGAATTATTTTTATGTCCAAGTATATTGCATCTATTTTTTTTACTGTCTGCACTTACATAAGGATGTGCCTAGATGTGATTCCTTTATATTTATACCACTTGGGGTTACCAACATATCCGAAATTTGTTAATTTGATATTTATCAGTTTTGGGAAATTTTTAGCCATCTCTACAAATACTATTTCAGCTTCATTTTCTTTTATTCTCTCCTGGAACTTCAATTACATAGACCAGTTGACTATGTCCTACCTGTCTCTTAGTCTCTATTCTATTTATTTATTTATTTATTTTGGTTTGTGTTTCAATTATATCTATTTTTATTGACCTGCTTTTGAGTTTAATTCTGTTTCATACTTTGCCAAACCTCTTGCTAATGTGTCTAATAAATTTTTAATTTTATTGTATTTCTCAGTTCTGGAATGTTTATTTGTATTTTTATTGATTCCAATTATATATTGAAATCGTCTTTTCCTTCATTTTGTTTATGTTTTGTTTTAATATTTTGATTTAAAGTTTTAACTCTATCTATGTATCACCTGTGGATCTGCTTATGTTTTTTTCCCCCCTTGACTATTAGTCACATTTCTTTTAACATGTTTCATATACCTATATTTACTATACACGTAAGTGTTGAAGTTGATTTTATTTTTCTCTAGAGAGTAATGGGTAAATAAGTTTAACCAGGCCTACGTTAAGGCTGTCTTGAGTTTACACTCTGTTTTCTTTTGATTCCAGATGTCTCAAAGGTGAGACTTGTTGAATGTTTGTTGTCTCCCCAAAGCCAGACTTTGTTCCTTACGTACCAGAAATTGTAGGTGACTTTATATTTCCTTTTCTTCCTAACCCTCTAGCCTCTCATGTTACTCCTGGACTCAGTAAATTTCTCATTCAGAAAACTGGGATATGACCTTGGTGATCCTCTAGATTCCAATTCACATTCCAGCCCCTATGGAGTTATCAAAAACTCCACTTTTTTCTTTTTTCTCAAAAGACCTTTTTTCTGATAACACGTTTGATTTTAAATCAAAACTCAGCAGATACCTCCAAGGTAGAAAATAAGCATTCATAACAGCTCACCTAAGATGTTATTCTCTGTCATATTAAATGCACTTAGTCTTCTTTGCTTCAATAGATATTCAATGTCATTAACAATATGATTTTTACAGTGGTGTTGATTACTTGCTTTATTTTTTTCCATAATTGCTGTGTGAGCTCCTTTCTGTGTACTACATCCTACCCAGATACAGAAATTGGAAAAATGTGTAAAAATAGGATACTTAAAGGGTAATTTTTATCTTGCTAGATTGCTTTGGATTATATTCTAAGATGCTGAGGATTCACCTTCCTTTGATTTTAGTGATTTTTATCATAAAATTTTGAAAAGAATTGCCTCATTTAATTATTGAGCTGCAATTTTTTATATGCAGGTTGGGGATAATTGGGTGTATTGTGTTGTAGGCATTTCAAAACTAGGAAACAGAAACATAAGAAAAGTTGGGAAATTATAATAGGTTAGTGAAAGCCCTTTGTAAGTTATAAAGCATCATAAAAATGTTAAGTGGTATGATTATTTTTGAAGCTATAAATAGTATCCTACAATTTCTTTTCTTTTTAAGCTGTTACTACAAATGCAGTTCAATAGGTGAAGACTGAGATCAGATATATTTAGACTGACACTTATAGGAGCTTAGGAAAATCGTTAGAGTTCCTAATGCATATCAAATATATCTTACAGCCTTCGTCAAGTGTACGTATTTTTATAAATAAAGTGAAATTTATTTTAACATTACATCTTAGGCAACAACATAACTTTGCATTACTAAGCTGATAAAACTGGAACATTGCTAGAACATTGGCTGCTTGGGGAGAACAAATTGAATCTGAAAGTTTGATTGAGATACAAATACACAACATCTATTGAGAAACTGTTAAGATTTCCATCACTGTTTTGGGCCTGTTAGGTGCCCAGTTTTAGTAAACCTTGAGCCATCATTTTAGCTTCTTTCTGCTTTGCCAACTGTTACCCTTATAATTATTCTTTTAAAATGTTTCTTAGACTGTATCTTTGTCTGCATCAAGTTTGGCTGCTCCATTCAGTCAAACAATTTTTATATTTCAGATCAAGTTGAATGAGTTGAACAATAACTTTTCTACAGTGTCCACTTAAGGCTTCTTGATGTCATCTCCTAATCTTTGATTCCACTCAGTCATTTCTGGGTATTTTCTGCTTTGTGTATTTCTTCACAAACGGTGTGTATTCATACGTGTACCTATGTATGTGTTCATGTGTGTGTTTGAGTAGAGGGGTTAATAGATTCTCAATAGCTCAGCTGAATAAGTAATAACATCATTTGTCCTTCGAGTTGAGTGTTAGAGATCCTAGTTCTGTTTCACATTATCTCTTCATTCTGTCCTCACAACAGTTCCTTGTACAAAATCGGTTAGGAATAGATATACCTTAGATAGCAAACACAGATCCCAAAGTGTTTTTCATGTTTATTGTCCAAGCTAACAGAGTTTAGACCCTAACATATTGTCTTCTATAGATTCTAAGATGTGAGAACCTATGATGGAAAGACTATTTGACTTTTTGAGCTCAATTCAACAAATGATGGTAGCTGGTAAAAATGATAATCTCAATTATTCAGTGTTTTCCATGAATGCAAATAGAGGTAGAGAAAGCATTTGTAAAATAACCATGCTTTAGCACCCCATCTCTTACTAAGATCCATTGATAGTCCCCATTGCCCTACCATTCCCAAGACATTTATACTCTAAGTTACACAGTGTGGTACTATGCAAACATCAGCGTTAAAATAAATGCCCTATTGCACTATTTCAGTAGTTGTGGTCTCTAAGCTACTGCTGTTTAGATATTCTTGATTCTTTATTGCATTAATAACTCATGTCCGAATGGTGCTTATTTTCACTTTGTATTTTAGTTTATACAGGGACACAGGGTGAGGGAGGCCAAAAGGCACCAGCATACTTGGCAGCACTTGGCTAGGATGACAGGAGTTCTTAGGGAATGAAAAGGGGATGCCTCAGACAAAGCTGGCCATCCTTGAATTTCACAGTTTTCTTGGGTAGTCTGTCTCTTTTTCTGACTCTCCCATCCATGATCAGACATCTGTTCCTCAGAGGTGGCTGTTAGCTGCAGTATGTGAACTCATCACTGCTATTCACTCAAGGTAGGAGGAAATCTCGTAGTTCTAGGAATGTTTATTTCTGAGCTCTCCTGGGCCTGGAGCTCCTCCTTGGCCTGACTTCCCTTCCATGCATGCAGTTGTACCCATACCTCACTTACTTCTCTAAGATTAGGCCAGCAAGTATCATGCTTTTCTGTGTTTAAATGTCTCAACTGTGAGTGAAGACTGCTCCATTTTTAGGTCATGTTGGGATCTGTGGAAGGATGACTCTGACTTGGAGTTTTGCAAGTCTTTCCAGTTTTTTTTTTTTATCTTCTAGGAGGAAGCCACTGAATACATACCTTCTCCCCTTTCTTAATTTACCTTTTGGAGAACTCTTTCCCTTTGATTACAACTGGCATCTTGCTCACAAGGGTTTTTGCTAATTAGAGTCCCCTGGTATCTAAAGCTTCAGGCCCCAAACACCTAGGAGAAGAATATAGTCCAACTGAAGAGGGAGAGAGTGCTCTAGGAGATGAGGGGATGGAGAACACTGAGCAGAAGATGTGAAATGAAGGCCTCCCACCATAGAGGGAAGTGTCAACCTGCCGTGGTTTGACAATTAACAGAAACCCTTGTGAATGAGATGGTCCATTTATTTTAGTTCTGAGATCTATTTTACTTTACATATTTCGGGGCTATGCTATTAGAGGTAAGTTTAGAATTGTTATGCCTTCCTGCTGAAATGACTTTCTCAAGTAATGACACTATCGTCTTGAAGTCTGCAATATCAGAACTGTATATGATTCTGAATCTATGCAATTTACCTTAAACCGTGGCTCTCCATAGGCGACTGGTATGCTATGGACCTCCTCCATGAGCAGAACAAATCAACTTTGATAATTTATGGGTTAGCCATTTGCAGAAACTTATATATTCCAGGTCAAATTTAATTTGACTTCTGGCACACCACTAGCTGGCTTTCAACATGAGCCAATTGAGAATAAAAACTCATTCTGAAAAGCCAAATTATAATTAGAAAGTTAATTTGCTCACCCTCAAAATCACATAATGAATACTAAAGCCAAATATAAATTACTTTTGTATTATCCTTAATTTTGAACTCTTATCCCCTTGATTCCTTTATTAATGTGGATAATTAAGAGTTGAGTATATAAGAATGCCAAAGTAATCTTAATCTTCATCTTGTCTAAATAGAGCCATTTATTAGAACCCATCTTGGAGACAGTATTTATTATATATTTGGAGCCAGACATCTCTGTGGTGAATACAGTAAGGAATGTACTAAATATTTGCAACAGGTGGGATTGGACCACCTTTGAGGATCAAATCATTTGTGGAGATGAGAGAAGTGGCTTGTGTTAAGTACTATCCGGTTGCTAAGAGTTTACACTCTATCTCCATTGCTACCAATTCTCATTGCACAGGTTTCTGGGCTGGGTGTTCCCAACCTGTGTAAAGGTAAGCTACTTCCCAAACAGTTAACAAAGAAAGTGTTTATGGAATCTCCATATGGCAGGTCAGTGGGTGTTAAAGTTGTATTTAGCATAATTTCAAGCCAATTGCTCTAGTCAAGCCATCAGTTACCAGAGAGGATGACAGAAAAATTGACGGTATCTTTTCTTGCCCTGATGTGTTCATCTAAAGGCCTTACATTTATCTTTACTCAGATTTCATTTTCTGTATTCCTTTTCCAGACATAAAATCACCAAGTCCTCTCTATCTTCCAAATTTTAAAACCATAGGAAAAATTAAAAATAGCTCCTATTCACATAAATGTTAGGAAACTCCAGCCTAGATGATGACGGGGAAGATGCTGATATGAGTTAAAAGGTTCTCTCAATTAAAATGTTCATTGAATGCTGTTTCCCTGATTCCACTATTTTTGTTTTCACTTCTGAAAAATTCAGAGACTTTTGGGTACCTGTAGCCTTATTGATGAGACTATCTTTAAACCAATAATCCTCATGAACAGAAGCTTTGGATGGAAAGCACTACTGAGAGAATGAAGCCTCCATGTTAACACATTCATCAGGTTTCAAAAAAAATAAATAGTGGTTTCAAAATATACAGCAAGTGTGGCCATCAAATTAACTTTGCATTTAAGAGCAAATCAAAGGTAATAAAGATCAAGATTTTTCAGTGCATACAGAATCTGGAAGTGAGCTTGAATCTCCCTTATGTATGCGTTAATTTGCATTCTTATTAATGGAACAGAATCTTATGAACATTTTAGTACCTGATTAGGTTGGAAAACAGAAACATAGAGCTTGTCCTGTTTCCACCATACATATGCTGCTGTTCATGCAGTGATATCATGATGAATTATTTGGGTGTGTAAGGGGCCGGTTTCCACATAGATTTATTAAAAATCTGAGGTTGGACTCCAGTGGTCATGGTTGTGACAGAGACAAGAAACTGCAGAGTCTTACTCTCACATCAGTGGTTAGTTTTCTAAAATTTCCACAAAGCAACCTGCTTTTATGGACTTTAAAACAAAGGCACTTGCTAAGCTGTATGATTCCAGGACTGCTGAGAGATGCACAAGGCTGTTTATGAAAGTTATGTTTGTATTCCACCAAATCTTCCTCCAAAATCATTGTCATTTTGTCACGTCCCATGGAAATGACACAATCACAAGACGTTAACATTAAGCAAAAGTGAAAGGCTCTCTCCTTGTTCTATCAGGCTTTCTGCTCCTTGTAATTCACTACTTTGTTTTCACTTTACGGAAATTGCAGAAGTCCAACGAGACTTTTCAGCACCCTCTTCCCAAATTCAGGGTCAAACCAACTCAAATGCTCCTCTCACACATTACTAGTTTTTATTAACCTGTTTTCACCTCTGCAGTTTTTGTACATCACATTCTTTCAGCAATTTCACTGTTGTAAAATTCTTTGACAATTTATGTTTAGCCGTTATTTGTCACAATGTTCATTATTCACTCAACAAATATTTGTTGAGCACTGATGTAGCAGGCACTGGTTCTGTGTATTGGCGGATGGTGAAAAAGCCAGTTATTTGCAGCGTCCTGTTAATTATCCCAACTGAATATTACTTGAATCCAACCATGTTCATCTCCTTGGTCACCACCCTCTTCTAGTTATTTATCTCACTAAACTACGGCAATGACCTCTAAGCTGGTCTCCGTCATCCATTATGGTCCTCTGCAAATCTATTTTTCATGTTGCATGCATGATGACCTTGTCAGAATTCAAATCTGATTGGGTTGCACATCTCCCAGATTAAAATTATTTACTCACTTCCCATTGCTCCAAAATAAAAGAAGAAAAATATTTTACAACATAGTTGTAAGACCTGCCTGACTTTTCCTTGCCTATCCCTCCAGCCTCAGCTTGTTACCTCACTCTCACTGTCTGTGCTTGGCCACTCTTTCCTGTACATCATGTTCCCTGTCCCTCAAAGACTTTGAACTTGATGTCCCTATTCCCTCAAGTGTTCTTCCCATCTCTCTACCTACTAACTCTAACCTCAGCTCCATTGTCATAACCTCAGAGAAGTCTTCAAAAACCTTCCTGATCAGGCTAGGTGCTCATTAGTTGGCTCTCTTAGCACTCTGTCCTTTTTATACTTCTTCCACAATTCCTATTCTCCATTTGTTGGTATGATTAATTTAATATCTGTTTCTTTCATGAGATAATGAGGCCCATGAGGGCAGAGACCAGGTCTAACTGTTCTCTATTACACTCCCAGGGTCTGGCGCAATCTTTGACACATAGTAGACACTTCATATACTTACCAGTTAATGAGTATTTATACCGTAAGAGTTGGAATCTGACCCTTAAGGCAGTTCTTAATGTTGATTGTGGGAATTCAAGGAGGGAGGGCAGGATGGTGTGGTCATCTCCAGGTATACAAGTCTTCTGAATGTGTATGTAACCTTTTTTTGTAATTACATATTTTGAAGGAAGAGTCCATAGCTTTCATCAGATTCTAAAAGGAGACAGTGATTTTAAAAGGTTAATAAGTATTTGAAGGAGAATTTGAAGTGTTTTTTTTTTTTTTTTTAATCATCCTTCAAGATTGAGCTACTCCAAAACCTCTGTTTTGTCCGTAACAAAGCATGTTATTTATGGAGGCCCAGAAGGACTGTGATTAGTGAGATACATTAAGCAAATTCAGAAACATCAGAAGTTGCTATGAATTTGAATGAGAATTCAACTTGAGGTTTTTTTTTTTTTTTTTTTTGGCCTTAATTTCTTTCTTTAAAGAGCAGAGACCTGGCCACAAACAAGTGAAGATTAAATTTCAGAGACAGGATGATGGATATAGCCTTATTTCTTAGGTTCAGTGGTCCAGGGGGAATTTGTGGCTGTTGTAAGTTAATGCAGAGTGCCAGATAGATGCTTCAAGTGGATTTTTTTTTATTTCTTACACAAACAGGTCTCTAATTAAAGCATTTTATGTTTATATAGTTGTTACATCCCATAATTTAAAATTGTCCTAATTTAAAGCAGCATTTAAGAAACTAATTAGACTGTTAATATTATAAATCTTCAAGTACTTATGTTCTCTTTCTCTGATTAAGGAGAAAAAAATTTCTTCACATCCTGCTCGCCTGATCTTAGAGGTGGGAGTTAACAAGTTGAGCAAATGGTATAGACATTCTGTAGATGAGGGGAAAATCCTATATTTCTTAATTTCTCCTTCAAGTCAGGGAGAATAAATTTATTAATTTCCTCAAGTTTTGCCCATATCATAACATATGAGAAGGGTTCATTTTAAGAGATTCACAAATGTTTGCAGCTTCTCAAGAGTTACGCCTTTTAAAATCTTGTCCCCTTCGAAAGAAAAGCAGGGGGAAACTGTAAGCGCAACATAAAAAAATCAGAACAAGTTTGTGTTAATATTGTGCTTAAAATGAAAGTTGAAATAGATTTCATTTCTATGTAGATCCAGAAGGTCATATCTTTTTTCTTGATTACAGCATAGAAAAATGCAGATAGTTAGCAGTCAGTTTAATTTCCATCACTTTGTCTGCAAAAGTTGTGCCAATTAAAGATGCCTGGAGCTCCCCAAACTCAGAGTGATTCCACTAGTGCTTTTTCTTCAATTATTCTGAAGCACTACATGTGAAAGCAAATGTCTTAGATTGCTACAGGACTGGAAAAATTAGAACTGGTAGAAAGAGCAGCAACAAACCATGATAGACAAAGCATCGGAGTGTCACCTTTGTGGTATAAGCATGAGGCTGTGTTTCTGCAGGAAAGGTTTTTCAGATGGAAAGTGAATGGGAGACATCATTGTCCCTTATCTCCTATCACTCAGCAGTTTCATCCTGCAATGCATACAAGAGAAATTCATGCTTGCACAGCTGGTGACATGTGCAAGATGGTTTATAACAGTTCTGATCAGTACAGCCCCAGAAACAATGCAAATGCCCATCAGAGACTGGATGAATAAATGGAAAAAAAAATCATACAATGACATATTCAGTAGGCAGAACAAATGCACTACAGGGTGATCCAAAAATATGGATGAATCTTGGTGATGTGCTGTTAGGTGAAAAAAGTAAGCCCAACACATTATGGCATGATATCTTTTGTATTAAGTTGAAAACAAGCAAAATGAATGCAAATGAACAATCTAAAAAGGAAAGGATGGTTACTTTGAGCAGGTATAGAAGGAGGCAGGAATTTAAGATCAGGAGAGATGCATGACTATTGGTAGATTATATGTAAGATCTTGGCTATTGTTTTGGATTATGAGTTTGCAGGTGCTTATTAATAAAAGTAACTAGGGAAGGTAGGTCATGCATGAGCCAATGATGAGTGCATGTCTTTGAAGTAAGAAAACCAGTTCAGGAGGGAAAATCCCAAATAGATTCTTTATGGGCATCCTGATCCCGAAGCTGTGGATGAGTTGGGAAAAGGACTGGCAAGCTTCTGTCAAGTTGCTATTGATTTTCCTTCATGAGAAAACAAACTGGTTCACTGAAATAAAGAAAATGAAGCTTTCCCAAATTCAGAGACATAGGAAAAGAACAACGAGATGAGTTAAAAAATAGGCTTTTTTCCTCCAAGAAGAATAATAGATAATAGAAACTGGAGGATGTTTAATTCTTTGGGGCTCAGTCTCACTTTTATGCAGTTTAGAAAAGTAGATGATAATTTTAACTCTAATTATGAGGAACTTTAAACATATACAAAAATAGAACAGTATAATAAACCCCTGTATGTACGTATCTCTGGGATCCAACAATTCAACAATTATCAACTTATGAGCATATTATAACTTTATCATTACTCTATGCCCCTTCCCTGAATTTTTGAAGCAAATTCCAGATACCATTATTACACGTAGGTATTTTAGGATATATCTCTAAAACATAAGGACTCTTCTTAAATATAACCACAATGTCAGCATTACATAATTCCAAAAAAACCCACAATTTCCTAATAGCATTGAACAACTAGTCAATATGTATTCTTTGAGGTTTGTTTGAATCAGGATCCAAATAAGGTCTTTCAAGTGTTTTCTTAATCTATGTTTTATTCTCTATCTCTTTTTTTCTCTATCTCTTTTTTGTTTATATTTTGTTGAAGAAGCTAAGTCCTTTGTTACATAGAGTTTTCCAACTATGTGTGTATTGTATCCACGTTGTGTGGTGTAACAGATTCCTTTGTACTCTGTTCTTTCTGAAAATTGGTAGTTCAACCTAGTGGGCTAATCAGATTCAAGTTTGATTTCTTTGGGCAAGACTGTTTCATATGTGGTACTTTCTATCAGGAGGAACATAATATCTAGTTTAATCTCCTTTTGTAATATTGGCAACCATTGATCATTAGTTAATTTAGTAATGTAAAATAATGATATTCTAATTTGATCATCCTTTTTTGTTTTTTAATTGTAATGATTCTATGAGATAATTTTCCTCATCAATCTTGGTTACCTTGAGGTACGTTTTGTGTAACAAAATGGGGTACCTGCTTAATTTTCCCCATTCCACTTTTATTACTAGTTACCAATATTTTGGATTGGTTCCTGAGCATTCACTAAATACAATTAATGAGGTGTTCAGTAGTATTATGAATTCATAGATTTAAACATATTTGTGTTTCAGTCCATCAGAAATATTACTCATATTGTCATTTAAATTGTCCTATTTTGTCCAGCCGTAAGAATAAGTAATTCAAAAAACTGTTGCAATTTTAAATTATTTTGGGACTTAAAGGAAGGTGATTATGGGATCCCAGTCACATGGCAGGCAGCTATAACCTTTGTTTCTCTGATTACAGATAAGCCTCTTCCTTGCCTACATTGTTTTGTAAAATGTTGTGAAAGACTAAAGAGCACGAGAGAAGACCCCTCCCCTGTTCACTGTTGATCTCCATTATAGATTACCTTCCTTCTTCTCTTACACAGAGACCTCATGACTATCACACCTAAGATGGAAACTTTGCTGATTCCTAAATTCCTAGTCATAATGAAACATTCTACTTTAAAACTTTTAATATTTTGCTAATAGAAACAATGCTGCAATGTGCATATTTGTATGTATATCACTGCACAGGTATCAAGTATTTCTGTCAGATTCCTAATAGAATTGTTGTCAGAATATGCACTTTTAGCATTTTGATAAATGTTAAACTTTTTTCTAGCATATGAATTTAACTTTGTAAATTTAATTCTGAGTACTGTATTGGCCACATGCTATTGGTTGTGAAATGCAGTGATTTTACTGTTCATTTTAAGCAAACTAAAACTTCATTAAAATGTAAGTTCCATGAAGGCAGACATTTTTTGACCATTGTTCATGGAGAAGTCCCAGCATCTAGAAGG
>PVKP010000624.1:54704-184570 GCA_004027715.1 Plecturocebus donacophilus | reverse complement strand
AAAAAAAAAAAAAAAAAAAGTATATGTTAATTGGCAGTTTATGTTATTTGTAAAGCTTCTGGTTTGCAGTAGGCAGTTAGCAGCTACATTTTTGAGAAGTCTAAAATTTTATGCAGAATTTTGACTATAGGAGAGTGAGCTAGAAGGACTCCCAGACCTAACCCCTGTGTTGCTCAAAGGTCAATTATACTTAAACATTGTTGAAGTATTAAATGTAGCTAAAGCTTCAACCAGTATTTACAGATTAAACTACTTGGAAAACTACATGTGAAACCCAAAATCCAGGTCAGCATATTCTTATTATTTATCCTTAAAAATTAAATCAAGCTTAAATGTATATTATAAGCAATTATCACCATATATTATACAAATTCCAGGAAAAAATTAAATATTTAAAGGGAAAATTACATTTTAAAAAGTTAATGGTGTCTTCTGTGTCTTAGACTTTCGTTGGAATTTGTTTTAGTAGAATAATGACATTTTGTTTATTTTTTAAAAACTAAATTTAATAAAGTTTTGGATTTAGTTATAATAAAAATTACACAGTTGGTATATAGGCAACTACTATAATACCTATTTATCACCTTAAGAGCATACAAATGTATATCATTATAGTTTGTAGGTGTTAATATTTTCAGATTTGTAACTTTGTGATCTGTTGCTTTCTGTAAGCATCACAAAAATTTTGTCAAATAAGCAAAGGAAAATTTGTTACTGTGCTCTAAATGAATAAACTGGAACATATGAAGGTAAATAAAGAGAAGGTTAATTTGAGAGAAGAACTAATGTAGTAAAGTACTTCTTACTTTAGAAGTTAGAAAAAAAAGTAAGAAGTCAGAACTGAGCAATTAGACAATTTTAGGATGCCCCAATATTTTCAGAACTAATTGCTCCTATTGACTCAATATACTATTTGGACTTCATCTTTCCTGTATACTTGTGTGTGTGTGTGTGTGTGTGTGTGTGTGTGTGTGTGTGTGTGTGTGTGTGTGTGTGTTTTTGTCGTAGTGTATTATATGTAGTTTTGAAAACTGCCAAAAAATGAAGATAGAGATTAGAAATCAGGTATCTCAATAAATTCAAAACTTGGACTCTATTCATACACTTATGAAAATTTCTAGATTTAAATATATTTCTTTGTGAAGACATTTTAAAACATTAAAATTATATGTGATAAATGACAGGCATTCCTTGGATCTGAATGTTGTTGACATAAACTGTATTAATATTAAATAATTTAACAAACAACATTGTTAGAACTGTTAGTGTATAATTTTTAGTATAACCAAGTATTGCATTGATCTTCTCACTCTTTCATTTTTCAGCACTTCAGAAAGGACAGCCACCCAGGTGCTATCTCAAACTTCTTTCTACAGTATGAATTTGGCATATTTTAACAGTGATATAAGGTACAGATGTATACACTACTTCTTAGGACTCATTTCTTACCCATGCTAATTTCATGTTTTTAAGAAACTGATAAAAGCCATAAGTATGTCACTTAGTATATGTATTCTTTCTATTCCCAGTATTTGTTCAGGTCATATGGTGGAGCTGGCCTCTAAACTCTACTACATCATGCATGTATGGAAAATGATGCCAGCACTATGTGGAGGGGAAATGGAGAAGGCCTTTGGAAGCTGGAGCAAACAGGCCTGGGGCATCGTTATAGGGACTGACAGTTATAGGGACTGACTGAAGGGAAAAATATCTCAGCATACTTCTAATGTATCAAAGGCACCAGTTCTGAGTTGCATATCATATTTAAGGGTGTCAGATTTAAATTTATTATTATTATTATACTTTAAGTTCTGGGGTGCATGTTTAGAGTGTGCAGGCTTCTTACATAGGTATACACGTGTCATAGTGGTTCACTGCACCCATCAACCTGTCATCTACATTAGAGATTTCTCCTGATGTTATCCCTCCCCTAGCCCCCCACCCCCTGACAAGCCCTAGTGTGTGATGTTCCCTTCCCTGTGTCCATGTGTTCTCACTGTTCAAGTCTCACTTACGAGTGAGAACATGTGGTATTTGGTGTTTTTTGTGTGTGTTACTTTGTTGAGGATGATGGTTTCCAGCTTCATCCGTATCCCTGCAAAGGACATTAACTCATCCTTTTTTATGGCTGCATAGTATTCCATGGTGTGTATGTGCCACATTTTCTTTATCCAGGCCATCCTTGATAGAAATTTGGGTTGATTCCAAGTCTTTGCTATTGTGAACAGTGCTGCAATAAGCATACGTGTGCATGCATCTTTATAATAGAATGATTTATAATCCTTTGGGTACATACCTAGTAATGTTATTGCTGGGGCAGTTGGTATTTCTGTTTCTAGATCCTTGAGGAATTGCCACACTGTTTTTCACAATGGTTGAACTAATTTACCCTCCCACCAACCATATAAAAGCGTTCCTATTTCTCCAGTCCTCTCCAGCATCTGTTGTTTCCTGACGCTTTAATGATCTCCATTCTAACTGGCTTGAGATGGTATCTCAATGTGGTTTTGATTTGAATTTCTCTAATGACCAGTGATGATGAGCTTTTTTTCATATGTTTGTTGACTGCATAAATGTCTTCTTTTGAGAAGTATCTGTTCATATCCTTCACCCACTTTTTGATGGGTTTGTTTTTTCTTGTAAATTTCTTTATGTTCTTTGTAGATTCTGTATAGTAGCCCTTTGTCAGTTGGATAGATTGCAAAAATTTTCTCCCATTCTGTAGGTTACCTGTCACTCTGATGACAGTTTCTTTTGGTGTGCAGAAGCTCTTTAGTTTAATTAGATCCCATTTATGAATTTTGGCTTTTGTTGCCATTTCTTTTGATGTTTTAGTCATGAAGTTGTTTCCCATGCCTATGTCCTGAATGGTATTGCCTAGGTTTTCTTCTAGGATTTTTATGGCTTTAGGTCTTACATTTAAGTTGTTAATACAGCCTGAGTTAAGTTTTGTACAAGGTGTAAGGAAGGGCTTCAGTTTCAGTTTCAAGGTGTAAGGAAGGGCTTCAGTTTCAGTTTTCTGCATATGGCTAGCCAGTTTTCCCAGTACCATTTATTAAATAGGGATTCCTTTTCCCCATTGCTTGTTTTTGTCAGGTTTTTAAAATATCAGATTGTTGTAGCTATGTGGTATTATTTCTGAGGCCTCTGTTCTGTTCCATTAATCTGTGTATCTGTTTTGGTACCAATACCATGCTGTTTTGATTACCATAGTCTTGTAGTATAATTTGAAGTCAGGTAGTGTGATGCCTATAGCTTTGTTCTTTTTGCTTCAGATTATCTTGCCTATGCAGGCTCTTTTTTGGTTCAGCCCAGAATTTCATATCCAGCCAAACTAAGCTTCAAAAGTGAAGGAGAAATAAAATCCTTTACAGACAAGCAAATGCTGAGAGATTTCATCTCCACTAGGCCTGCCTTAATTTTTTAAAAATAGATGCTCACATCGAGGCACAGATATCTACTAACCCTATTATATTGAGTAAGTAACTTCATTTCTTTGATGCTCAGTTTTTACATCTGTAAAATGGAGCTGATGAGGGTAACTACTTCAGGTACTATCTATGATTGTATCGGAATGTTGAGTTCTTACCAAATTCCTTGGCAAGTACTCAACACTCAATAAGTTTCATTTTTACCCACCCCTCCTTCCCATTCTACCGAGTTCAGATCTGCTTGGAACAGATTTGGAAAAGGGCCACTATAGGTGTATGGAGTATTCTTAGTCAGAAATGAATATAAGTCTTGAAAGTAGCATAAAAAGCACATGTGTGAAGCAAACATGTATCATCAAGGTCCAAATGAAATCTGTTCACTGAACAAAAAGAAGTTATTCATCTGCTTTTTATCCAGGTTCCTCTGTCAGCTCTTACAGTACTTTGGCAACTGAAAATCTAATCTCTTTCCTCTGGCAATAAAACTTCCCCATTGATCTACCTTTGATAGTTTGACAATGTTGCCCTTGTGCTTCTAATACATCTCAGTAAAGCAAAGTGTCACTTTCCATCATTATTTAGTTTTGCCATCTCTGTATTCAGTTTATAACCAATATTGGCCTTTTAATATTTAAGAAGATTTGCTACGTAAACTCTATATTTGCAAAGAGAAAGGCAAATGCACAGGGAACAGAGAAGAGAATATTGGAGATAAATGGAATGATGTAAATTAACCCACTCACTTCCAAACAAGATACTATGTTCCAGATGGAATAAATAATTTGGCAGAGACTGTATAATTATTGAATGGCAGAACAATGTCTGAAGCCAGAAATTCCATCTCATCGATCGGTGTCTTTTCTAAACCATAGTCACCTTCCTATTAGTGAGTATGTTTTCTCCCAAGGACAGTTGAGGGAAAACTGTTGCCTTCACAAAGTCTGTCATGAAAGGACCAGACCCCTAGATATAAAGAGCAGTCACTGGATTATAGTGAACATCTTCTGCAACATATAGGCATACCTCAAAGATATTGCAAGTTCAGTTCCTGATGACCACAATAAAGTGAATATCACAATAAAGCAAGTGATACAAATTTCTTGGATTCCAAGTGCATTTAAGAGTTATGTTTACACTATACTGTACTCTATTAAGTATACAATAGCATTATGTATAAAAAATATATAGCTTAATTTAAAAAAACTAAGAAAGTATTTTTTTTTAAATACAGAGGAAAGAGATTTGATTTCCAGTTGCCAAAGTACTAAAAAATGGTAACAATAATCTGAGCTTTCAGCAAGTCATAATCTTCCTGCTAGTGGAGGGTCTTGCCTCAATGTTGATGACTGCTGACTCATCTGGGTGGTGATTGTAGTAGGCTGGAGTTGGCTGTGGTTATCTTTTAAATAAGAAAACAGTAAGCTTTTCCATATCAATTAACTCTTTCAAGATTTATTTGACTTATGCAAGGCTCTTTGATAGCATTCTACCCACAGTAGAAATTATTTCAAAATTGGAGTTAATCCTTCAAACCCTGCCACTTCTATTGCACCTAAGTTTATACAAGATTCTAAATCCTTTGTTGTCATTTCAACAATGTGGACAGCATCTTTGCCAGAAACAGATTTCATCTCACAAAATCTCTTTCTTTGCTCATCTCTAAGAAGCAACTCCTCATCCATTTAAATTTTATCATAAGATTGTAGCAATTCAGTTACATCGTCAGGCTCCACTTCAAGTTCTAGTTCTCCTGCTATTTCCACTACATCTATAGTTATTTCTTAGACTAAAATATTGAATCCTTCAAAGTCATCCATGAGGGTTGGAATCAACTTCTTCCATACTTTGTTGATATTTGATGTCCTTCCTTGAATAACAAATGTTCTTACTGGTATCTAGAATAGTTAATCCTTTCCAGAAGGTTTTCAATTTTGTCCAAATTCATCAAAGAGATCACTATCTGTGGTTACTATTGCCTTGCAAAAGATATTTCTCAAATAATAAAACTTGAAAGTTGAAATTACTCCTTGATCTATGGACTGCAGAATGGATGTTGTGCTAGCAGGTGTGAAAAGAACATTCATCATTTGTACATCTTCATTAGAACTTTTGGCTGACTAGGGACATTGTCAATGAGCAGTAACATTTTAAAAGAAATTTATGTTTTAAGCAGTAGGTCTCACTAGTGAGTTTAAAATATTTAGTAAGCATGCTGTATTCAGATGTGCTGTCATCCAGGCTTCGTTGTTCCATTTCAGAACAAATATTGACTTCAACCTGAAGTCACCTGCTATATTAGCTCCAAACAAGAGATTAAGCCTGTCCTTTGAAGCTTTGAAGCTAAGCATTGACTTCTCCTCTCTAGCTATGGAAGCCCTTGATTGCATTATCCTGCAGTAAAAGGCTGCCTATCTTCATTTAAAATCTGTTGTTTAGTATAGCCACCTTCAGCATTTATCTTAGCTAGATCTTTTGTATTACTTCATAATTACCTGCTGCTTGACTTTGCACTTTACATTATGGAGACAGCTTCCTACCTTAAACCTCGTGAACCAACTTCTGCTAGCCTTTAACTCTTCTTCAGCTTCATTAACTCTGCAAGCTTCCCTAGAATTGAAGAGAGTTAGGGCCTTGCTCTGAATTAGGATTTGGCTTAAGGGAATTTTGTGACTGGTTTGATCTTCTATCCAGACTATTCAAATTTAGTCCATATCAGATATAAGTCTGTTTTCACTTTCTGACCATTTGTGTCTTCAGCTGAGTAGCACTGTTAATTTCCTGTAAGAATTTTTCCTTTGCATTCACAGCTCAGCTAACGGTTTGAGTCATGAGCCCTAGCTTTTAGCCCATTTCAGTCTTGACGTGCCTTCCTCACTAAGTTTAATTAGTTCTAGCTTTTGATTTAAAGTGGCTCTTCCTTTCACTTGATCACCTAAATGCCATTATAGGGTTATTAATTGGCCTACTTTCAAGAGTTCAGTATATTTCAACATTGTTGTGTCTCAGAAAACAGGGAAGCCCAAGGGGAGGAAGACTGACTAGCTGGTTAGTGGAACAGTGAGAACGTATGTAACATTTATCAATTAAGTTTGCCACTTTATATGGTCACAGTTCATGGAGCCCCTAAACAAATAAAATAGAAATATTAAAGATCACTGCTTTCAGATCACCATAACAGATAAAATAATAATAAAAACACTTTAAATATTGTCACATTGCAAAATGTGACACAGAGATGGAAAGTGAGCACCTGCTGTTGAAAAAAATGGTACCTGACCAGGTGTGGTGGCTCACACTTGTAACCCTAGCACTTTGGGAGGCCAAGGGGGGCAAATCAGCTGAGGTCCGGAGTTCGCGACCAGCCTGACCAACATGGAGAAACTGTGTCTCTACTAAAAATACAAGAAATTAGCCAGGTGTGGTGGCACACACCTATAATCCTAGGTACTCCGGTGGCTGAGGCAAGAGAATCACTTCAACCCAGGAGGCAGAAGTTGTCGTAAGCCAAGGTGGAGCCATTGCACCCCAGCCTGGGCAACAAGATTGAAATTCTGTCTCAAAAAAAAAAATATATGGTACCTATAGACTTGCTTGACAAGACGTTGAAACAGTGGTTCAATTTGTTGAAAATGAAAGATTTGGCCTGGAGTGGTGGCTCATGTCTGTAATCCTATCACTTTGGGAGGCCAAGGCAGATGGATCACCTGAGGTCAGGAGTTACAGACCAGCCTGACCAACATGATGAAACACCGTCTCTACTAAAAATCCAAAAAAAATTAGCCAGGCATGGAGTTGAGTGAAGTGCTGGGCGCCTGTAATCCCACCTACTCAGGAGGCTGAGGCGGGTGGATCCCCTGAGTTCAAGAGTTTGAGCCTGACTAATATGGTGAAACTCTGTCTCTACTAAAACTGTAAAAATTATCAGGCGTGGTGGTGTGCGGCTGTAGTCCCAGCTATTCAGGAGGCTGAGGCAGGAGAATCACTTGAAACAGGAAACGGAGCTTGCAGTGAGTGCGGATCGTGCCACTGCCCTCCAGCCTGGGCAACTTCGTCTCAAAAAAAAAGCAACATTTGTGAAGTTCAATAAAACATGCCTGTATTCTTTAAAATCACAAAATAGAACAGATGAAAATGCACATTTTTTACACATCTGTAGATTTGTAGTATCATATATAATTTGAATAAATTGTACATTTTAATATAACATCAGCAATATGAATAGGATATATGATATCCATTTATTTGGGTAGTAGAGCAATTCAAGTAGGAAAAAAAGTCAATGGTGTAAGAAATATCTCTATAGCTACCATTTACTTGTACCATTAATCATTTACTACAGGTTACCCACTGGATTAAGCTGTTTACACAAATCTCATCCAATAATTACAAGAATCCAGTGAAGCAGTCTTATAATTAATATCATGTTAATGATGAGAAAACTGAGCCAAGTTGGAGAAGTTAAATGACATGCTCCAGTTTATACAGATATAAGAAGTAAATTCAAAATTTGGACACAAGCCTGTCTGACTACAAGTACAACATTCCTATCACAGTGCATATCATGTCACTAATAGAATATTTGAAAGCAGCCTCAGCTAAGGGTCAACTTGTCTACCTTTGACTCTTTTCAAGGAATATATTTTGTGTCTTTGTACAATCTGTATATACGTTTAAGTATCTTTCTTTTGTTTTTCAAATGGCTGCTACCAGTGTTAATTCTCAATGAATTAACTTTTACAGATTTGTCAGAAGACTTATTGTCCAACCAACTCAGTCTAGACAGTATCATCATGGCCATCTCTTACCCCTTTATTGCTGTTTCAAATGGGTCATTTTTCTCCTATTATGTCTAAATTAATCTGTATAAGCATGCTACTTTTAAAGGTAAATGCAGAGAGTCAAAAACTGTATGCCAATAATCAAGACTGGCAAGTTTTATGATGCAAATTTACCAGAAATGTATGAAAATAAATATTTTTTCTATACTAGGTGAAACAGTACCTTTCCTAGAAGAATCACCTCAGGAGAAGCATGGCATATTTTAGCCTTATTTAAAGTTTTTCTGAGATCCTATGCAGCTTTTTTTTTTTGGAAATGTATTCTAGAAGAAATACATGAAGTAGTATCACCAGATTATATAATAATATTGTAAAATATCAATGGCAAAGAGCTACTTGAGAGGTGGCATAAAACCAATAAAATTCAAAGCACACTAAGATTGTAAGTGACCAAGTGGCAACAATTTAAAGTCCTAAGAATGAGTAGGTGACCAATAGATTTCCTTTGCAAGGAAACTTCTATTCACAAAGTTCAACCAAACAGGAATAATAACTAAAATGTAATATACAAAGAAGTACCTACTAAGGCAGAGAATAATAAAATTGAGAAAAAAATCTATAAAATGAAGTCAATTGTGGTATTTCAGATATGTAGAGTAAATTAGTTTTGTATAGTCAGGTCATTTTGTATTAATATATTGAAAAGGTAGTATATATTTTGCCTGAATTACAAGATTTGACAAATTAGATAGGGTAAATTTACCAGATAATTGTGAGTAATAAATTTTAATGTCTCTATGAAATAAAATGATTTTTGAAGGAAGGTTTTTAGGTACATTTTGTTAGCCTTCTTTTAATAATGCAGTTGTCTTTGACTTTCAGATTAAAATGAACAACAACAACAACAACAAAAAAATGAAAATGAAAAAAATGCTTACTCTATAGGTTCACTGTATCTTTGCAGGTCAAGACAAATCTGAAAAAAGAAATTCTAAACTTTTTCCTCTTTAAACAACTCTAAAGTCAAGGAGAGACTTTTTGAATTCTAGAATTGTCATATCTCTCATGGGCACTTCTAATTTGAAATTTCCCAAATCAAGATGTTCTTCCATAATCTCTTCCTCATTAGTAAATTATGCAAACATCCATTGAACTGTTACAAATAAAAATCTGTAATTTATTCCTGCCACCTCTATCTCTCTTTCCTCCTATACCTCCTAAACTGGATTCATCACAAAGTTGCCTAAGTCTAATCACAAACTCCACATTCCTCATGCAAGGTGATAATAAAGTCATACCTGGAACACTTTGGTAATAGCCTCTTAAGGTGTCTCACTTCATATGTTCTTGCCTTACTCCCATTTTTCACATAAAATTTAAGCCATAGTTTAGTCTTACTTAACAAAAATTATTCACTGTGTTTTCTTTGTACATATAATAAAATGAAAACGCACTGCAGTGGCCTATATGGTCTTGTCTGATCTGGCCCCTTAGTAGGTCTGCACCTCACGTTGAACCCAACTCTTTTTCTCTCTTTATGGCCAACCATACGCTGTCCTCCTTTGCCTTTAGCATCTTTAGAACTAGCCAGTATGGCCTCAGGACCTCTGCATCATGATGTCACCTCTGTTTCCAATTTTCTCTTCCCTCCAATGCCCTTCACCCCCTCATCACTATCTAACATATTCTTCAATTGACCTTCTCTTTGTACATTTTAGGTTTTGCTTAAAAATAGCAGTGGTGGATAACATCACATCAGTTTCTCAAAAATAAATAAATAAATAGATAAACAAACAAACATAGAATATGATCCAGCAATCCACTTCTGAGTATATACCCAAAGGAATTGAAAGCAGAAATATGAACAGGTATTTGTACACTGATGTTAATAGCAGCTTTATTATAGCCAGAAAATAGAAGGAACCCAAATGCCCATTGACATATGAATGGATAAACAAAATAGCATATATATAAAATAGAATATTGACCTTATAAAGGAATGGTTTTCTGATATGTGCTACAACATGGATGAAACTTGAAAACATTATTAAATAAGCCAGACACAAAATAACAAATATTGCACAGTTCCACTTATTATGAATAGAAGTGAATAGAAAGAGAAAGTAGAATAGTGGTGACCAGGAGCTGGGGAGAGGAAGAAATAGGGAGTTATCGTTTAATGAGTAGAGAATTTCAGTTTAGGATGTTAAAAAAGCTTTGAAGAATGATAGGGATGATGGTTAAACAACAATGTGAATATACTTATGCCACTGAATTGTACATTTAAACATTGTTAAATTTATGTTGTTTATATTTACCACAATTTTTAAAAAAACAAATTTTACAGTAGCATTTCTTAATTTTTTCTCTCAGCAACAAGCATTTGCCATATTAAATTATTAAAATTTAACACTAAAATATTAGAATTTATCATATATCTGTATTTTTTCATATGATTACCTAATATTTACCGTATGACTTTGTAAGTTTCATGAGGGCAATAACCTTGGTCTCTATATTTTCTTTTTAACTTTTTTTATGTTACCCAGCCCAAATTCTTGGCTTCAAGCAATCCTCCTACCTCAGCCTCACTAGTACGTGGGGCTACAGGGGTGCACCACTATGCCAAGTTAATTAAAAAAAAAATTAGGGCTGGATGTGGTGGCTCACGCCTGTAATCCCAGCACTTTGAGAGGCTGAGGCAGATGGATCACCAGGTCAGGAGTTTGAAACCAGACTGAACAACATGGTGAAAGCCTGTCTCTACTAAAAATACAAAAATTAGCAGTTCTTGGTGGTGCGCACCTGTTATCCTGGCTACTCAGGAGGCTGAGGCAGGAGAATCGCTTGAACCCGGGAGATGGAGGTTGCAGTGAGCCGAGATTGATCGCACCACCGCTCCAGCCTGGGTGACAAAGCGAGACTCCGATTCAAAAAAAAAAAAAAATTAGATATGGGATCTCACTGTGTTGCCTAGGCTGGTCTCAAGCTCCCAGCCTCAAGAAGACCTCCTGCCTGAACCTCTCAAAGTGCTGGATATACAAACATGAGCCACTGCCCTCAACTTGGCTTCTGTATTGTCTGAATTATGTAGTTTGCTTTTAATTATCTCACTGCCCACTTTGTGCCAAGTTGAAGGACAAGCACCAGTAGCCATTGAATCAACGTCTGCTAAATGAATGGATAAAGGCTACATGTCAAATACAACAAAGTACAATGTATTTTTAAACATTTTATTTTGGCATATTTTTAGATTTACAACAGCTTTCTATATAATATTCACTATTTTCCCTGATGTTGACATCTTATATTACTATGATACATTCATTTTCAAACTAAGAAAAGCAATCTTGATATATCACAATTCAGTAAGCTTGAGCTATCATTTCAATTCCACTACCTTTTCTACTTATCCCCAAGATTTATTCCAGAACAATGATACTTTTGTTGTAGCCATGCACAGTGAAAGTTTTCTGAATTTACCTAGTTTCCAGAATAAGAATGTAATACCTATATGGAAAATATATATTTTTCTTTTCATATACATACATATATATATATAATAATGTAAATATATCATTTTGCAGCACTCTATTATGACTTTTTTTTGGTTAGTTACCCAGTAGTATATATTTTTCTATATTTCCTAACTTGGTGTTTCTTCATTTGTTCATAGAAAGAAAAGAAATTCACTTAAGTAGTTTCCAAAAGAAAAAAATGTGTCTCCTCTGGAAATATAGTTTAGTATTCAACTCTTGTTATTTTTCTCTTTCTTTCTTCACTTTCTTTAAATATATACATGTATTTTGTGCTCACACATTTTAAGTATCCTTAAACTCCAAGCACAGAATGTAGAAAGCAACTATTATAGTATACTTTATTTCAAAGCACTTTTATCCTTATTTTTAAATTATTTATCATTTAAGTATTTGTTTCTATTAATATATATCCATGCATTACACATTCTGATTCTTTCAGATTGGCAGACACTCAATAGAACAAACAGGTGTGGACAGAATCATGCAGAAACATCTGTGAGCAAATGTCACACAAAACAAAGAACATTTTCCAACAGCTGAACATCAGTTTGGAGACATTAGAGGAATCACATGAACTTCATATATTTTAGAGACAAATGTCAATTCCAAGTTTTTTTTAAGAAAAGCAAACAATTCTATAGTAATTTTCTTTCTTAAACAAACAAACAAAACCAACCAAAAACCAATTGGGTATTTTATATGTAGTTAATAAAATGTTTTAATATAAAAATAGATAAAAATATTTCAGTGTTCTCTCCTAAGAACACTGGATAAAAATCCAGAACAACGCTAGATAACTTATGTTAGAATTGGTATTTACTTATATATTTATCAACACACAAACATTTTAATTACTTGAAGGAATAACTTATGTGTATAATGTTCAAAGCTGACAAATGATAATTCTACACATATTGTTTTTATTTCATTAAGTCATTCTAACCTATATGTTTAAATATTTTTTAAATGTTATGCTTACAACAAAATCAACATCCTTCGTAACTGTACGAAATACTATTTTTAAAATGATTTTTTTAATGTTTCCTCCTAAATGTGTCATTAGGATTCATATGTATTATGGCTTTGATAGTACTAATCCTTTGACAATGGCTCCAAAATTTTAACTTGGCATCATTTTACAACTAAGTAAAAATAATCTGTATTTTACTGCTACCAGTAAACTAATTTATCATAGTAAATCTAATTTTCATCAACTAGATCTTACAATATGCACTGAGTTATTCAACAACACATACATCATTTATTCTAAGAATGTAGGAATAAAACAAGTTAATATGAAAAATATATTAAAGAAAGAAATAGACTTTTTTATCCTGGAAACATTACAGATACTATTCAATATCCTTCAGTGTTTATGTGTAAGCAATTAAAAGAAATGATACTTACAACAATGCAAGTCAGTGGCACTTGAAATTATCCAATAAAAATCAAATTTGAATCAGCGTATTTTATTTCCTAAAGTGAAAAATATATGTTGTACACACTCTTGAAAATAAAGTCTAATTTTTTAAAAAAGGAATTTGCCAATTCCAATTTAAAGAAAATATCCCAGTATTCAAGCAGACTTATTAACTCCATTACATATTAGCTATTCACCTATTGCTTTGCTCTCAGAAGTAATGTAATATTTGATCATTTTATTCTGTAGATGACATTTTTTTATGTGAGTGATTCTAATTTTAGTTCAATGCATTCCTTCAAAAGTTCATGTGTGTATTTATCAACAAAATGTCATCTAATACCAGAAATTATATTAAATGTGAGACTCTTACTCCTTTCTGGAAAGTGTTATATTGAAGTAGAGTATATTCCAGTATACACTACTGAAATAATAACTTCCATTAATGATTGTATTTTATTCTATTTAGAGCAAGTGGTCACAAAATGTACACTACTTGGTATTTAGAAAATAAAATATATTACAGAATGGAGACTTTCATTTAATTTTGTGTTTTAAATATTTTATTGTCAAGTAATTTAGCTTAGATTCTGCAAACATTTTGCAAATTTTCTTTGAGCTTTTCTAGCTTTTCCATATGAGAAATGCAATGTTAAAATATTAGAAAAGAAATCAGTGTCATTTTCCATATTCTGTAATTCCCTCTACAAAGTAAAAGAATTCTTAAACCCAATCCCATTACTCTGTTCTTTTGTTATTAAATGGTTAGTTATAGCTATACTTTAAAAATATCTAGGTACTGGGTCTTGAAATTCTGGATTGAGACATAGCTTTGCTTAGTATTTTGATCATGCCTAACTATACAAGGGCAATAGTCAAGTTACCTTAATAATAGCCCGAAGAAATGCCTCTAATCCAATTGGTCACAGGGCAGCTATCACCAAAACCAATTTCTTTATAATTAAAGGGTGCTCCCAGGCACTATAAAAACTTGGAAGTTGCCCATGGATTTGGAGGAAGTATGGGGATTTTTTTCTTCATAGACAGCAACCTACATTGAAGCAATTTCTGAAACACACTGATAAGCTTTGCTTTTGAATTTACATTAAGGAGCTCAATAGTTGCTACCTGTGAGAACAGCACACGCTTCTAAACTGACTTATGTCCTGTAGAGATTAAGGACAGAGGCCTCTAGAAGATTAGCATGTCACTTGGTTTAAGTGACACCCAATCCATTTTATTGACATGGACTCCATCCTGCAAAACAAGCACTTTTTGACTGAAACATAATGAAAATTTGGTGTGCCTCTATAGACCAGCATACGATATGTTTTTACACATTAGTGCTAGCTAATGTAGCCAGTGTCTGTAAATGAAACCAACAGTCCTCATTATGGATGGTGTGTAGACATATGCCTCAGAATACTAATTTAGTAGAGCATACCAAAGAGCTTTTCATTACTTTTTAATTTTATCCAAGTCTTGATATGGTCCAAAGGTATTAAGCCATATTCATTGAATTCAGCAGGCTATTACTTTGCACTATTACTATTCCTATTACTTTGCATTGTTACTATTCAAATCAAAGCCTGTTTGGCTTCACAATTGAATGCTGAGATGCATTCAATTGTGAAGCCAAACAGGCTTTGATTTGATTTCTAATTGTTTGTTTTCGGCAACTTTAACCTGGGTTTGTTGCTTCTGTGTACAGCAGAAAGAATATCAGTGAGTAGGTGAAGAGTTATCTCATTTTACTTTCAAGGCCATTCTAACACAGATTGTGGTCTGGATTCTACCTCTGTTTGGATAGATCTGCATAACAGATATGTGAAATATGACTGAATTTAAACTGTGCAGGTACATTGGAGAGCTGATATTTTTTAATGTTTCTGTCAGCTACCTGAACTCCATTATTATGGGAAAATAAGCCTGTGCTAACACCTTGGAGAATAATGCTGCCATGCTCTTTTGTTTTTGATATGCAACATAAAAACACTGCATGATCATGGCATTATGGGAAGATTTCACTAAGGAAAGCACATTACACAGCACATAAACTCTTATTTTGAAAATTTTCCACAATTTAAAAATGTTTGTAAATCCAAATATATACAGAGAATAAGGAAAAATAAAACATGCTATACCTGACTTTATTAATCACTTTAAATCAATTTAAAATAAGTTAAAACTTAATTACAATAAAATATTGTTAAAAATTAGTTTTAATAATTGAAGTTTGATATAAAAACCCTTTCATAAAATGCATACTATTTTTGCAATATAATAATTGTTTACTTTGGTTATTTTTCATAATGAAATGTATGTTTTGTTTCCTGTTTCACTTTATTTATTGCATCAACATATAGACATTTATCTTTAAAGCTACTGATGGCCTGAATGCTAGCAAGCATTTACTACTTCTTGCTACTTTTGTTTTAGTTTTATCTTGAGAACTAAAGTTGATTAGCAGAAAAAGTAAATCTGGACAAGTGAGAACAAACTAGTTGAAATAAGTGCTTCACATTTCATTTTCCTTTCAGTTTAATCCTTAAAATATAAACACTGGGACGAGATGGCTGTATTTCTGTCTTCTTATGATCTTTCCAGATTTAGGTTTACCTTGGACTATTGTTTGATGTAGTTCACTGTTTCTATAGAATTTATCTCATGAGATACATGGTTATTTGTGGATGTTCTACTTTACCAGTATGGTTTTACTCAGAGGAAATATTATAAGACCACAGAAAAATCTAAGTTTTACCATAAAATATGTCTATTATTGTACGGATGCCATGTAACATCTCTTATACTCATTTTCCTGTGTACAAAAATAGCAGATTCCATTATGTGACATTTTCAGATGACAATACTCCATTATCAATCTTTAAGTCTTGTCATAAACCAAATGAGAGTTGTTGAGTACATCAATGAGGGTCAATGTCTTGGTGGCCTTGTGATAAGCATCATTTAAAGTTATCTATGCAGTTTACTCTGATAATCTCATCAACCATGAGGTAGGTATTCAGTTAGTATAAGGGATGATATGGTTTGACTCTGTTCCCACCCAAATTTCATATTGAATTATAGCTCCCATAATCTCCACAGGTCCTGGGAGGGACCAGGTGGGAGGTAATTGAATCATGGGGGCATATTTTTCCATGCTGTTCTCATGATAGTGAATAAAACTCATGAGATCTCATGGTTTTACAAAGGGAAGTCCTCGTACACAGATTCTCTTGCCTCTTGCCATGTAAGATGTGCCTTTGTTGTTCCACCTTCAGCCATGATTGTGAGGCCTCCCCAGCTATATGGTATACGGAGTCTATTAAATCTCTTTTTAAAAATAATTACCCAGTCTTGGGTATTACTTCATAACAGTATAGAAATGGACTAATACAGTAAATTGTTATTGATAGAGTGAGATACTCCTATTAAGATATCCCAAAATGTGGAAGTTACTTTGGAACTGGGTAACAAGCAGGTGTTGGAACAGTTTGGAGAGCTCAGAAGACAGGAAGATATAGGAAGGTTTGGAGCTTTCTGGAGACTGGTTGAGTGGTTTTGATCAAAAAGTCCAGGCTGAGGTCATCTTAGATGGAGATAAGGAACATAATGGGAACTGGAGCAAAGGTGATTCTTGCTGTGTTTTAACATAAAGACTGGTGGCATTTTGCCCATACCCTAGAGATCTGTGGAACTCTGAACTTGAGAGAGATGATTTAGATTATTGACAGAAGAAAGTTCTAAGCAGCAAAGCCTTCAAGACATGACTTTTAAAACATTCAGTTTTACTCACAGAGATATACTTTGCAGTTGGAACTTATGTTTAAAAGGAAACAGAGCATAAATGTTCAGAAGATTTGTAGCCTGACAATGTGATAGAAAAGAAAAACCCATTTCCTGAGGACAAATTCAAGCTGGCTGCAAAAATTTGCATATGTAACCAGGAGTCAAATATTAATCACCAAGACAATGGGGAAAATATCTCCAGGGCATGTCAGACATCTTCATGGCAGCACTTCCCATCACAAGCTGGGAGGGCTATGAGGAAAAAGTGGTTTCATAGGCCAGACTCCAAAGACTTGCTGCTTTGTACAGTCTTAGGACTTGGTGACCTGCATTTAGTAACCTCTGCCTAGATTTAAGAGGATTGATGGAAACACCTAGATGTCCACACAGAGTTGTGCTGCCAATTCTCCCTCATGGAGAACCTCTGTTAGGGCAGTGCAGAAGGAAAATGTGGGGTTGGAGCCCCAGTAGAATTCCCACTGGGATACTACCTAGTGGAGCTGTGAGAAGAGGGCCACTGTTCTGCAGACTCCGCAATGCTAGATCTACCAACCACTTGTACCATGCACCTGGAAAAGCTACAGACACTCAACACCAGCCTGTGAAAGCAACCGTGAGGAGGGATGTACCCTGCAGAGCCACAGTGGAGGAGCTGCCAAAGGCCATGGGAACCCACTTCTTGTATCAATTTAACCTGATGTGAAACACAGAGTCAAAGGAGATCATTTTAGACCTTTAAGATTTGATTGCCCCACTGCATTTTGGACTTGCATGGGGCCTGTAGACCCTTTGTTTTGGCCAGTTTCTCTAATTTGGAATGGATGTGTTTACCAATGCCTTTACCCCTATTGTATCTAGGAAGTAACTAACTGCTTTTGATATTACAGGCTTATAGGCGGAAGGAACTTGTCTCAAATGAGCTTTTGTACATGGACTTTTGAGTTAATGCTAAAATGAGTTAAGACTTTGGGCAACTTTGGAAAGGCATGATTGGTTTTGAAATGTGATGACATGAGATTTGGAAGGGGTCAGGGGTGGAATGATATGGTTTGGCTGTGTCCCTAACCAAATCTCATCTTGAACTGTAGCTCCCATAACCCCCATGTATCATGGGAAGACCCAGTAGGAGGTAATTGAATCATAGGGGCAAGTCTTTCCTGTGCTATTCTCGTGATAGTAATTAAGTCCCACAAGATTTGATGGTTTTGTAAAGGGCAGTTCCTCTATATAGATTCTCCTGGGTGACATTATGTAAGGCATGCCTTTGCTCCTCCTTTGCCTTCCACCATAATAGTGAGATGTCCCCTGTCATGTGGAACTGTGAGTTCATTAAACCTCCTTTTCTTTATATATTACCCAGTTTCAGATTTTTCTTCACAGCAGTATGAAAATGGGCTAATACAAGAGAAGACCACGCAGTGCAACAACTTCAGGCATTTTTAGGTATAAGTTTTAGGAGATGTTTTTCTTTCTTTGATAAGAAAATGATGTAACAGAAAGAGCACATGCAGAGACTTTGAAAAAAATGCTTAAACACTCTAAGTCCAGTTTCTCATCTGCACTAAATTTAAACTAAAAATAGCTATATTATACGATGTTGTAAGTACTGAATGATATCAGGCATTCAAGATTTTGTGCAGAGTAGAACTTGACTCATTTATTCCCTCAGCGATTTCCTTACTCTTTCCATCCAAATATTTTATTTTGAATTAGTAGGGATTTGGTAGAAATAGTCTAGGAGCCAAAAGCTGGAGTTCTGTCCTTGAGAAGCTGAGAATTGGATGTTTTGACGGAAAACAAAACTTTCAGAGAAATGATCAGGAATTAGTGTATGTTTATCTTCCTCTCATAGGCAGTTATATTAGTGGATAATGCTTGTTGTGTTTGGAAAAAGCATTTTGATCTTGGGATATCCTCCTATGCCATAAGCTCTTGATAGACCTCCTTCTCCCTGCTACACATACACACACACAGACACACAGAAATCCTTCAAGTATTCACATGATTTTGCCAAATAATGAGACAGTATAAGAGAGAGCAGGACAAGGAGATAGGATAATAGTAAGCATTTGTCATCGTTTCACTAAATGATTTAATACTCTGCCACCATTAAACACTAAAATTTTAGATATAGTTACAAATGTATTTCCAAGACATATATTTGAAGAAAGCTTGCAAAATGTTTTTATATGCACTGAAAATTTATTCAACAATACAATAAATTGTTAAGCACTGGATAGTCATAATGTGTTGGAAAGAAAGCGGCACAGGAGGAAAATATTCACTTTTAATTCTATATCCCTTTAGATATATGTTAAAATTCAAATGATGCAAGTATCACTTTTATAATTATAACAAATGAGAGAGGAAATTCTATCTACAAGAACCAGAATTTCTCTTTACCTTTTTTATGTTTGTTTGGGAAAAGGGTTGCTTTGCGACGGTAGAAGGTAGAATGTGAACTTGACCCCTGATAACTCCTCCACCAAGACCTGTTTGTCAGAAAAGGGGGAGTTGCTGTATAGGGTAAGAGGAGTAAATTTTGATTTTTACATGGAGCTTAAATTGAAGGAAAGAAAAAGAGTAGCAGAATCTGTGAGGACCCAGTGAAATAGAAAGAAGACCTGAGGAATTAGAGCAATGATGGAACCTGACAGGCAGCGTTAATTTTATGATGCAAGAAGAAGTTGTGAGCTACATATGTTCAAATATAAAATTATGAAAAAGAGGAAAAGAATGCCTTATTTGTTCGTGAATATATCCCTTTAGATATATGTTAGATATATATTACCTTGCAAAGTGCTTTCTTTAGGATTTAAATGAGTAAACCTAGTTTGATAAAATCTAAGATTTCTTCAGTACTTATGGACCTATGAGAGGTTGTTACTACCCAATTTAAATACATAAATCAATGATTATAACCTAGTTATCAGGGAGTTTACTTTATAGAGAAGAAAAGAGATGCTTAAAACAGAGGGTTTTCCTAGAATATTGACCTTTAAAAATAAAAATGTATAATTTTGCTACTTATTTTGAGTGATTTCGATAAATGAAACAATTTTCAGTGTTTTATAGGCACAGGATAATTTTAATGAAATGTTTTTCTTCCTTATTCTTAAATTCCATACATATTCTATCTTAAAACTCCTTGAGAGCTCTTTATGACATGCCTTCTTCATTCTACCAAATAAAAATATTGTATGGTTGGATTCAAACTTTTACTATAAAATATTGCCCAGGGTCTAAAGGTGTGCCACAAAGGATGACTGTTGTATACTTATAAGTATTGAAGGCATGAGAGATATAAAGAGTGCTATATATGAATGAATATCTTCAAGATGTATATCTGAAATGGAAATGATGATCCATAGAGTCTGTATGTCTTCTACTCCATAAAACCAATCCTAACATTTTTTTAAGTGCCTATAGCAGCCTACCCTTTAAGTAATAGTGTTTAACAGTTTCTGATGCAGTTTCATCAGTGATGTCAGCAAGATGGTGAAACAGAAAATCTGGCATCACTTCCCCAACAAAAGTACGATTAGAAACTATTTAAAGACAAAAACACCACTCTGAATACACCGTAACTCAGGAGAGAAGCCAAGAAAGCTTTTAAGTCCATAGAACTGACAGAAGCCATGAATAGTAAGATAAACGGTCATTTCAAAGTGTGCTTCTCCCTCCCCAAAACTGGCGTAACACCTCTCACAGAGAATTTCTCTAGACCAGTCAAGCACGATGGCTCACACCTATAATCCCTGCAATTTGGGAAACCGAGGTGGGTGGATCACTTGAGGTCAGGGGTTCAAGACCAGCCTGGAAAACATGGTGAAACCCCATCTCTGCTAAATATACAGAAAAATAAGTTTATCTGGGCATGGTGGCAGGTGCCTGTAATCCCAGCTACTCAGGAGGCAGAGGATCACTTGCACCTGGGAAGAAGAGGTTGCAGTGAGCTAAGATCGTGCCACTGCACTCCAGCCTGAGTGACCGAGTGAGACCCCCATCTAAAAAATAAAAATAAAGAAAAACAGTGAAAGTGTTGGATTGCATGAAAATTGATTATTTAGTGTCATAGAAAAAAAAACTGCAAAATTGTTTTTTAGAGTGTCTATACCATTTTATATTCCCACCAACAATATGAGTGACTCAATTTCTGTCCAGGTAATTTGTAATACCTGTTATTGAAATGTTAGCTCTTAGGAAAGTAAGCCATTATAAATAACTGACCTGAAATTGCCATGCTGTGAAAAGCCCAAGTCTATGAATAAGGTCTTGGAAGAGAAATATCATGTTGAAAAATATAGAGGCCAAGGGGTACTGGCCTGTCAGACTGTGAATGAAGAAGCCAACTTTGAAGTAGGTCCTCCAGCCCCAAGTACCATGCTAATTTCATGTGTACCAGAGTTGAAAACATAGCCAAGTCCTCCTTCAATTCTTGAGTCATGCAATTATGAACAAATTAAAATGATGATGTTAAGTCACTAAGTTATAGTGTTCCTTTGATATAGAATTTAGAACAGCATGGGGTTGGGGGACTAGGGGAGGAATAGTGGGAGGGTGGGGGGATTGGGGAGGGATAGCATTAAGAGAAACACCTCGTGTAGATGATGGGGCGATGGATGCAGCAAACCACCAGCATGGTACGAGTATATGTATATAACAATCCTGCATGATTTGCACATGTACCCCGGAACTTAAAGTATAATAATTGCATTTTTTAAAAGGAAGAAGAGCAAAATATGTAAAAAATTTATCAAATCTTAGTTATGATCATTTTTAAGAGTTAATATTTGATATAATAACCCTTATGTTACGAAATTACAATGGATAAGAAAGTGTCCAAAAATCAAATATAAAAATGAACAAATGGTAGATACACATAATTAAGAAACAGAGGACCAATAAACTCAGGCTTGTTGCTTTTGTCCTAAAATATTGACAAGGTTTTCTTTGTTAGAATATGAAAAAAAATGTTACATCTATATAGGTGTGTATAATATGTATGCATATTCATAGATACAAAGTAAAATTAAAATACAATAAAATTTAAAATTTTATAGTGAATTACAGATCTTTCTCTTGTTTAAATTTTTAATGTTTTCTTTAAAGAAATCTTAAGCAAGACACATATTCAGAAAAATATGTAATATTTTGGGGATTCTTGATTCCACATTTATATTTATTTAATATTTTAAATGTATGAATATTTTCACATTTAAGCTCAACTGTATTAAAATTTCTAAATGCCAGTTTAAGCCAATAGCAATAATTGTTTTCAGAGGACAGGCTGGTAAATGTTAGGGATTTCTTGGGCTGGCATTGTAAATGGACAGAATAATGTGTTAAGGGAAATATATTAAAGCTGTGAGCATTTACTAAGAGTTTTTAAAACTTGTAACATTTTTTCTCATTATGAGGGGAAAAAATAATGTGTTTTTCTGGATGAACAAGTTATAACCCTTTTTGTAGGTAATTACATTAGCAATTAATTACCAGAAAATTATAGTTTCCCATCTACTTACTCATATAAGTCTGAAAATGTTCATTTATCTCCCATGCTTGCTGATAGAAGATTGTGTATATTATTTTCTTAGATTATTTAATATAATACTTCATGCTCATTTTTTTTTTGTAGATAGGAACAAATGAAATATTTGTTCCAGTATAGTGGACATTTACAAAATTATTATTGTTACATTTACTTATCACACATTTGCTCTAAAGTTAATATGTTTTTCAGTTTAAAAAGTTTTTCTGGATATGCATCAGTTAACATTACCTCAGTTTATGCCTCTGTGACCAGTATAGCTAGTAATAACTTAAAAGAATTAAAACAGGAAAGAAAATTTGTCACCTCTTCACATTTTAAGTCTCCCATCCTTTGTCATGAATATTCATTACCAATTATTTTCTTTTCATTTCCACTTTCGTCCCTTCTTTTATTCTTGTGATACTGTATATGTATCTTAAATGCAAAACTGTTTACAGTATGTGAAAAGGGTAAAACATTTTACTTCTCTCATTTGCCTTTATCTTATTAATTATTGCGTATTTTATTCTTTTTTAAAACAAAAAAATGAACAAAACAACCCCTTTACCAGAAAAGAAAGTAAACAAATTTAGTTCTATCTGGTGCCATTGTTTGAACAACACTATTTTTTCCCTTTACTCAACCCTCATTTTTTCTTTCATGTTGAAAATATTTATAGAGTTCCTATCATGGATAAGGCACTAAACAAACCCTTTGTTTAATGGTGCTGATGCGTAGAAAAATAAATTCATGCTCCAATGGGAGCTTACATTTCCACAGAGTGCTAACTTTAAATAAATATTTTCATAATTATGTCATTACAATTTTGGTAAGCAATAAATGTGTTTGCTATGTGTGTTTTATGTTAACCATTTATTTATTTAACAAATATATATTGGCCACTGCTCTGTTCCACCATGCCCACCACTGAAGAGAATGGAGTTTTTAGAGGAATTATTTTGAAAAGGGGGATGTTTCCTCTCCTTGCTATCATGTGAGGTTAATTTGCTAAAATTAAATTGCTCGTGCATGATGCAAAGCACTCTAGGCCACAGACTTCACCTAGAACTGACAGCCCAGCCGCCAGGCTTCAGCCCATCGCCGACTTGAAGATCGGGCTGGGATGGCTCTTTTCAATTCGGTAATCTGTCTGCTTCCTGCTCCCATCAATCATGTTGTCCACTGGATCAAGGCTGTTCATGCCGAGGGCCGCCTGCAGGCTGGTACTACGCTGCCACCCTCAGTCCCCCTCAAACTCCCTCCTATGCTTGTTGGTGCCCAAAGTCCTGAGGGGGATTGAGGCATGGGGGTCGGGGAGCTGGAGTGTTAGCACCACCCCCAAGGACATGCACACACAGCTAGGTTGCAACAGCACCCAGGCTTGGCTTCAACTTTGCTCCAAAATTGGCTTGGGCACCAAAAGCAGGAGAGGCCAAGCAGTGGGAACAGGCACTTCCGAGCCTGCAGAGCCAGGGGTGTTACCTGGGCCTAGAAGAGTACAGGGATGCTGTGTCAGCTGCAACTGAGTGGCTGCAGGTCCAGAACTCCAGGTTCAGTTCTGCCAACTCAGAAGGGGGTGTAACTCCTGCCTTTTCCTGGCTCCCTCTTGCTTCACAGATCATGCAGCTCCAGCTACGCTCCCCATTCTGCAGCTGGTATCCTGCAGTGGATTCTCCAGATGGGCCCCTGCTGCCTTCACTACCTTCTGCAGGCTTTTGGCATGAAAAGGTCTTTAAGGTGAGTGTCAACAATCGGGAAACTGTCCAAACCTGGCCTGCTGCCTACTTTTTGTGAATCAAGTTTTATTGGAACTTAGTCATCAACATTTATTTATGTATTGTCTATGACTTCTTTTGTACTACAATGGCAGAGTAGCTGTAATTGAGACCACATGACTCAATAAGGCTTATATATTTAACAGCTGGACCTATACAGAAAAATTTGCCAATGCCTAACTTTAGTTTCTAAGACTTTTTTTCTTTCTAATAAAGATTTAATGCTATTATTTTACTCCAATTACTGCTAAACTGCATCCCACAAATTTTGTTATGAGTATTTATATTTTTGTTCAGCTCATGTTTTAAAATATTTATTTTTGAGACATATTTTTAAAAATATGTTTAATTTTAACATATGTGTGAGATTTTCAAGATCTGTCTGTTATCAGTTTTGAGTTTAATTTCATTGTTGTCAGAAAACAATTTGCATGACAAATCATTTGAATTTATTGAGGTTTGTCTTGTGTCTCAAAATATGTTTTATCTTGGCAAATATTCTTTTACTTAAGAAGAATTCATATCTGCTGTTGCTTTGTATAGTATTCTATAAATATTTTAAAATGTCAATAACTTCAAGTTTGTTGATAGTATTATCCAAGTCTACTATATCTTTGCTAATTTTCTGACAGCATAGTCTGTCAGTTTTTGAGAAAGAGGTGTTTATTAACTGTGAATTTGTCTAAATCTTCTGCAGTTCTATCAAGTTTTTATGCATTTTTAAATAATGTTGTTAAAGTTATAGGCGTTTGAATTGTTAGGTCCTTTGGATTAGTTGGAACTTTATTATTATGAAATGACCTTTATACCTGGTCATATTATTTTTACTTTGAAATATACTTTGATATTAAAATGTAACTTATTTTTATATTTGTACTTTAATATCTCTATATTATTGTATTTAAGGTATATGCATTCTTTAAAATATCTAATCTAATATTTTTATTTGATGTTTTAGACCATTTGTATTTAATATAACATTGAAATATTTGATTTAGGTTTGTTTTCTGTTTGTATCCTTGGTGTTTTGTTCTCTTCTCTTTTCTGCTTTCTTTTTCATTATTTGGATATTTTTAGTAATCAATTTTAACTTATCTACTGACTTCTGACAATATCTCTTTGTATTATTTTCTAATGGATGTACTAAGGATTAAAATACATATAAGTAATCTTCCACAGAGATAATGTTTAGCTACTTTATGTAAAATATAGAAGAGTTGCTATCATATTACTCATTTTACTGCCTCTTTATGTTATAGTTGTCATTAAGTATTGTGTCTACATACATTTTTAACTTCCCACTATTTGATTATATAATCTATGCTTTAAACTGTTTTACATATTTTAATAAACACTTCCAGAAATAAATAATCTACTACATTTGCTCAATATTTATCATTTCCTTCATTCTTGATGTTTCATGTTTTCTCCTTGGTAGCATTTCTATTTTGGTTAAAGAGCCTTCATTAGCACTTCATTAAACATGTCTCCTAAAAGCTTTTCATCCTTAAAAAATGTCTTTGTTCTGTCTTTCTATGTAAAGGATCTTTCTTCTGTATATAGAATTTTGGGTTGGTATTCTTATATATCAGTCATTCGAACATATTTTCTCACTGTCTTCTGGCCTTTGTGGTTTTTGATGAGAAATTGCAGACTTTCACATCACTGTTATCTTGAGTTTAATGTCTTGCTTTTCTCTGGGTATTTTCAAAGTTTTTTTTTTTCAGCAACTTAATTGTGTTGTGTATGAGCAAAGTCTTTCTGAATTTTTCTTCTTTGGCATTCACCAATAAGTGAATCTGTAAATTGTCTCTTTCACCAAATTTTGGAAATATTAGGACAGGTTTTGCTCAGATTTTGTTTTGTTAGTTTTTCTATCTTATTCTCTTTCTCCTCTTCATCTAGGCCTTCAAAATCACAAATGTGGTATATTTTATGCTGTGCCATTGGCTCCTGAAGCTTCATTTATGCGTCTTTTTCATGCATTTTCTTTCTAATTATCAGATTTGATAATTTCTATTAATCTTTCTTTGCATTTACTGATTCATTTCACTGTGATCATCATTCTAATATGGACCTTATTACAAAATTCTTTATGACTATTATATTTCTTTTTAGTTCTAAAGTTACCACTGTATTTTATAGTTTCTAACTCTCTGCTGAGGACTTCTACCCTTCCATTTATTTTAAGATTATTAGTTTTATCTCAAGGAATATGGTTATTAGAGCTGCTCTAACTATTCATTGATAATTTCAACATCTGATTTATCTTGGAGTTGGGGTTTGTACTAGTTATAGCCTTTCTTCTTGCAAATAACTTTGAAATAAATAACATTTTTCTTGTTGTTTAAACATTAAGTAAATTTTTATATTATGTTGTGAGATTATTGGTCTTGCTAAATTCTCTAGAGAATTGCTGTGGGGTTTTCTGGTTTTCAGGCACTCAACATTGTTCAACTCAGACTGCACATACTGTTTTGATGTTTGTGTTTCCAGTAACTTTTCAGTTTTTTAAGTTTTTGCTGTGCAGCTTTTTGTGTATCCCATACATGTTCCATTCAGGGATTAATCTGAGATATTGGCAGTAGTCTATGTCATAGCTTAGTTCAGTTCTCCAAGCCTTTGCTGTGCTGCTTTGGCCTAGTATGTCATTTTACTTAATCTTCAAATCTGTTCCATGAAGTAGGTATTAAAATTCTCACTTTGAGGTAATAAAAGTGAGGCTTAAAAATGTTAAATTACTTGCCCTAAGTTTCCCATCAAGTAAGTGGGAGATACAAAATGGAACTCAGATCTGACTCTGTGAATACACATCACTTCTATACTGTTACCCCAAAATGTCTTCCTTTCTTTGTGCTACCTGAAAGAGAAATTGATTAAGATTTGCATACTAGTACACACATCACTTATTTTCAGGATTTTCCAGTTTATAATTCTATTCTCTATTTCAGTATTGTAAGCCTTTTGAGAAACTATGTCAAGTTCTAGTAAGTATATATAAGGTTTATGTGTAGTCAACTCTGAATTAAATTGCATAGGTGCAAATCTGTTTTATATCACTTCTACCTATGTGATCCTGAACAAATGACTTACCTAAATCTCAGTTTTCATGTGTATAAAGAAACAGGCTTCTAATACAGTGTTTGATGTAGAATAGAAAACAATATGTAAAAGCTAATCACCACAAGTACAGAGTTTGGTATGTGCAGGTATGTAATTTATGACTTGTGAATGACTAAATGAATAAAATATAAAATGCCAGAGTAACTTGTTCAAACATATACTGGCTTATACTGTATATTCTATTTAATAATTCAGTGCAGTGATTCACAATAAAATGCATTTATTCCCCCACAAAACTACATTAAAAATAAATTATAACTTTTTATTTGCTTGTATTCTCAATTCATTAATTAAACAAATAAGTCAGTGCTAATAATGTATGTTAACATGTTTTATTATCTCAAATTATGTTATATACTTTTTTCTTATTTTTATTCATTCATATTGTAGTCCCTAAATTCAGGTTTTAGTGCAGTCAAATTATTTGCAGCTATCAAATTCTCAAATATTACAAAAAGAAAAATGTAGCTTTGAAAATACTCCTAAAATAGTTGATTACCTTAATCAACCCAGTCAGACTTATTAAAACAGATATGGAGTCTAAAAATAACAGTCCTCCTATTCATCTCTTCTACATATTTGCCTTTACTAAATACACACTTTCAATAATGCTGGATTAAAGTTGATCATTTTACATTTAATAATGTTGTGTTTTCACAGTAGTGATTCTATCCAACCATGAGCATGGGATGTGTTTCCATTTCTTTGTGTCATCTATGGTTACTTTCAGAAGAGTTTTTAGTTTTCCTGGTAAAGGTCTATCTTTTGTAACTGTTGTAAAAGAAGTTGAGTTATTGATTTGATTCTCAGCTTGGTGACTGTTGGTGTATAGCAGGGCTACTGATTTGTGAACACTAATTTTGTATCCTGAAACTTTGTTGAATCCATTTACCAGTTCAGGGAGCTTTTTGGATGAGAATTTAGGGTTTCTAGGTATAATAATCATGTCATAATCAAAGAATAGATGTTTTATTTCCTCATTACCAATTTTGATGTCCTTAATTTCTTTCTCTTCTCTGATTTCTATAGGTAGGACTTCCAGTACTATGTTGAACAGCAGTTGTGAAAGTGGATATTGTTGTCTTGTTCCAATGCTCAGGGGGAAATGCTTTCAAAATTTCCTCCTTCAGTATAATGTTGGCTGTGGGTTTGTCATAGATGGCTTTTATTACCTTGAGATATGTCCCTTCTATGCCGATTTTGCTGAGGATTTTAATCATAAATAGATGCTGGTTGGCCATACTGCCAAAAAGCAATCTACAAATTGAGTGCAATTCCCATCAAAATACTACCATAATTCTTCACAGAACTAGAAAAAAACAGTCCTAAAATTTACATGGAACAACAAAAGAGCCCACATAACCAAAGCAAGGTGAAGCAAAAAAGAACAAATCTGGAGGCATTACATTACTGGACTTCAAACTAAACTATAAAGCCATAGGCACCAAAACAGCATGGTACTGACATATAAACAAACATAGATTGATTGAACAAAATAGAGATTCCCACAACAAAGCCAAATACTTACAGTCAACTGATCTTCAACAAAGCAAACACAAATTTAAAGTGTGTAAGGGACACTCTATTCAACAAATTATGCTGGGGTGTTTGGCAAGCCGCATGTAAAAGAATGAAACTGGATCCTCATCTCTCACACTAGGTAAAAATCAACTTAAGATGGATCAAAAACTTAAATCTCATACTGGAACCTATAACAATCCTGGAAGATAACATTGGAAAAACCCTTCTAGTCACTGCTTAGGCAAAGACTTCATGACCATGAATGAAAAGCAAATGCAACAAAAGCACACATAGGTGGAACTTAAACTAAAAAGCTTCTGCACAGCAAAAGAAATAATCAGCAGAGCAAACAGACAACCCACAGAGTTGGAGAAAATCTTTGCAATCTATACATCTGACAAAAGACTGATATCCAGAATCTACAAAAAAACTCAAACAAATCAACAAGAAAAAACAAGCAAAAAGTTGACTAAGGACATAAATAGATAGATCTCTACAGAAGATATGCAAATAGTCAACAAACACATAAAAATGCTTAACATCACTAATGATGAGGGAAATGCAAATAAAAACCACAGTGCATTACCACCTCACTCCTGCAAGAATTGCCATAAATCAAAAAATAAAAATAAATAAAAAATAGAATCTCTTGTGGATGTGGTAAAAACGGAACACTTTTACACTGTTAGTGGGAGTGTAAACTAGTACAACCCTATGAAAAACAGTGTGGAGATTCCTAAAATAATTAAAAGTAGATCTACCATTTGATCCAGCAATCCTACTCCTGAGTATCTACCCAGAAGAAAATAAATTATTATATGAAAAGGTTAACCACACACCCATATTTATAGCAGGACAATTCACAATTGAAAAAATATGGTACCACCCTAAATGTCCATCAATCAATGAGTGGATAAAGAAAATGTGATATATCTATATCTATCTATCTATATATAGTTAGATAGATATAGATAAAGAAAATGTGATATATCTATCTATATCTATATATCTATATACAGATATAGATATACACACACACATATATATATAAAACATGATATATGTTATATATATGTTATATAACATGTGATATATATTATGTGTAATATATATACACACAAATATACACATATATACCATGGAATACTATTCAGCCATAAAAAGAAACAAAATAATGGCATTCACAGCAACCTGGATGGAATTGGAGACCATTATTCTTAGTGAAGTAATTCAGGAATGGAAAATCAAACATCACATGTTCTCACTCATAAGTGGGAGCTAAGCTATGAGGACACAAAGGCATAAGAATGATACAATGGACTTTGTGGACTCAACGGAAAAGGCTGACTACACATTGGGTAGAGTGTACACTGCTCAGGTGATGGATAAACCAGAATCTCAGAAATCATCACAAAAGAACTTACATATGTAACCAAACAACTTGTTCCCCCAAAAACTATTGAAATAAAAAATACTATGTTTTATGAATTTTATTTGTTAAACACATACCTCACAGAAGAAATTAGAGTAAAAGGTCGTGGACATCATGTCTTCAGTTTCTTATTATAAGTCACCTAAATTTGAAGGAAGCCTAGAGGAATTGATTTTTGGAATACCATCATTTTGTCCACTGATTTGAACCTCTCCTGGCAGCCTTTCTGAGGTTTCCCACAGTTAATTTTTATATGCCAACAATGTGTTTAGCTTACTTTCATCTGACCTGTGAAATGATACCAACCAAAAGGCTTGTGTTAGTTCAGAAAGCCTGAGAGTAAGGGTCTGTACAAAGCAACAATTGATATACAGTCTTAGTGTTCTTCATTTAGAAAATGTGAAGAACAAATATTTCTTCTTGTATCCTTTCAAGGAATAGCACACTATTCATAGACGACTCATTAAGTCCTCACTATGTGCTAAATATTGTGCTAAATGCTTAAAATTTCATATTATTGAATTGTTTTGCTTACTTAAAAGAGTTATATAATGCATGTATTAAGAAAATAAATGAGATAATTCCCCTGTTACTATCTTCAACATATAGTCTCAAATCTGAGAGGATACCATTATTTTATTTTTATAGTTTTAAAATTTTATTTTCAAACTTATAAAGATTCAAAAATAATACAAGGAAATTCCAGGTATCCTTCACTAAGATTTATCAATTCTAACTCTTCACAACATTGATATTTTGTTATTTTCTATGTATATATTTATACATAAATAATATTCTTTCTATATATATATATTTTTTTATTGCACTTTAGGTTCTGAGGTACATGTGCAAAACATGCAGGATTGTTGCATAGGTACATACATGGCAATGTGGTTTGCTGCCTCCATCTCCCTGTCACCTATATCTATTCTTTCTTAACTGTTTGAGATTAACTTCAAGATATTGTATCCTTTTACTTATTAATATACTACTTTACATGTATTTCTTATCAATAACATATTCTCATATGTAGGTACAATACAATTATCGAAATCCAGAAATTTAACACCAATGCAGTATATGAAATCCACAGTGCACATTTTCAAAGTATCTACCCAAAATTACTTATTACTTACAATGGGGAGTGACTTGACAGTTGAAAACCTTGATTTTTATCACTCTAAATAAGTGATTAAAGTTACCATCAATACTATTGCAAGAAATTGTGCACAAATTTGACAGTACATATTTCCTTAAATGATAGCATAGTATTTCTGTAGCAATTCTGCTAAAAATGATATCTGAATCTAAATATGAGGAAACATCAAATAAACCAAAATTAGGAGTCATTTCGATTAATAGCTTGATGTACTTCTCAGACATATAAAGGGGTTAAGAAGACAGAAGATAGTAACAAATTATTCCACATAAAATACTTTAAGTGGTAATTCTTATAAGTACAAATATGATATTCAATTTTCTGTTCATTTATTAGTATATTATTGATGTCTTCATCCCTTATTTTGTTTTGACACACTCTGCTTCTTTTAATTACTATCTTTATTAGTGTATAAATAATACTTTACATCCTTATCTTGACTCATGTAAATGTTAAAGATTACATTGATTCTCAAATATAAAAAAAGGGGATATTTAAAATATTCCTTTTTTCTGTTTGTGCTATATTATTTTACTTTTTAAATACAGATTACAACATTTACATTCTGTGCTTTACCTATGATTAAGTTCAGGATTTTTCTTTATATTACATTTGAAAATTAAACATTGATAAATAGCATTTGCATTATTAGAATTATAAAAATATTATTAATTGTAAAAGCTAATTAGATTAATTTGATCAATGACCATCTGCCTTTTTTCTGGGAATTTCTCCAAACTTTTTGTATTTTTTATTTTTTTGTGCTTCATGATTTTTTACATTTATTTACTCAGTTCATTTTACATATTCTCTATGATTTCAATGTGACCTTTTATAAATGGAAGTTATTTATAATAAGCCTCCAGTTTAAACCAGAATCTCTCTATATATATTGTTATTTAATTTTTAGGTTTTTATGAAAATCTCAGTAATTCATCTGCAAAGAAGCAAAAGCTTAAGCTATATAATTTATAACATGGTTTCTGTTTTGCCTTCATAACTCTAATACCTTTATTAAATGTACCCTGCCTGATAATGTAATGCAAAAGGAAAATGAGAATATAATTATACATTTATTCATTTAATATATTTTTTACAAGAAATAATGATTCAAGTAAACTATAAGGTATCTAAAATGCTAAGGAGTATGTTGCTGACATTGGGTCTAATGTTCATAAAGTCTACAGATTTAGTTGAGCTGTTGAGGACATGAACTGTATCTCTGTTTCTCCCTCAACTTGTTCTCATCAATTCCTAAAGTGTTTAATGTTTTCTGCTGGAAGGAGAACCAGCAAGAGAGAAAGTTAAAAAAAAAAAATGAGAGCAATGTAGGGAGGGAGTGAGGGAAGGCAGGGTAAAGAGATCGATATTTAGGTAAATAGTTAACAGGCACAGCTCTGTATGTTCAGTGGTTCACCACCGCTCCATTAAGCTGTTAAGCTTTAATAGAGATTTAATGTGATGAATGATGGCATCCATCCAAAAGTCTAAAAGACTTAATAATGATTTTTAAAATTTCTTTGTATTATAGACACTCTTTAAAAAATTAATGATAGTAACAGTACTTCCTTGGCAAGATTGTTCTAAATTTTTTGATATTTAACAGAGATCCATTGGGATAATGATTAATCTAGAAGAAGAATTAACATAATGCAAAGATGAATATTTGTATACCTTTTGAGGGTAACAGTTCATTTGCCCAAGAATCATCACATCTTGTTAGATAGAAGCATGAAGTAAATATTGGATGGAGGTTTTGTTATGCTTGTAAGAATATTCATGGATACTGCATAACAGGGGGATGGCCTAGGCCAGTTATTTATCATTGCTGCCAACAATTGGACAGCATCCTGTCCTCAGAGGTCTGAGCCTCAATCCCATAGGGATTATTCAAATAGTTGTTTCTCCATTTCTACAAAATTATTCAAAGGGCAATAATTATTTTTAATGTTTCATGTTACATATATTTTTCAAACAGTAATAACTCAGCACCTACATTCCCTTAGCAATATTATGTCTATATTCTTTGAGTAATTTGACTCCAAAAGTAGTTATTTAACCCAGTATAAAGATTTAAAGCCAGATGAGGAGTTCGAGACTAGTCTGCCCAATATGGTGAAACCCCATCTCTACTAAAAATACAAAAAAATTAGCTGGGCATAGTGTCTGTAACCCCAGCTATTGCAGAAGCCGAGGCAGAAGAATCACTTGAACCTGGAAGGCAGAGGTTGCAGTGAGTTGAGATTGCATCATTGCACTCCAGCCTGGGCAACAAGAGTGAAACTCCATCTCAAAAAATAAAAAAAAAATATATATATATATATATATATTTTAAAGCCGGTTATTCAAAGGTAGAACATTGTATAGAGATAAACACTTCAGTTATGAAAAGCAAGGTCAAATCACCAAATTGAATTGCATCTTAAATCTTTAACTAGAATGGTTTGAACATTGATCTCTCCCATTCTGGGTCATCTTGAAAATTCACATATTATTCAAGTATTTCTATGGAAGACTAATGAACAAATAAGCTCAGAGAATTATGTTTCTGAAATTCTGATTTTGAAACTTTCTGGAACAAAGGAAAACTTATTGTAAGACAACATTTCTGGTCTATTTTATCTAATATAATTCCTTATGAACTATACTACAATCAGAATATTTATTTATATATAGTTTTGGGTAGATTGCTCTGTAAGGTAGTCATTTTACAAAGATGTAAGCATTGTTTGGTGATATTTAAGTTAATCTATTTGTGATATATTGTATGCTGTTTTTCTTTCTGTGAAGACATTGTTAAATAAAATCTTAAGTGAAAAAATCAGTAGAACCACTTTAAAAATTGAAAATATATACTATTATTTGAATAATAAACTGGCTCTATTTACATAATAAAATAAATATTTTCTATGTCTCCTAAAAATTCCACTCATACTACTGAATAAATCATATATAGGGACCTATAACATAATCTATTCTAGAAAAAAATGTGTAAACAACAAGTACTAAAAGCAGTTTTAGTACTTGATGGATTAAATTTTGAAGCAGGAGTTTGGTTCTGTAAAGCATTAAAACCTTCTCTAAAAGCAAGCTAAACTTCTTAAAATTGGAAACATATTTAATCGACTATACTTTTTACCATTCCACAAAAAAATATGATATGGTTTACAAAAATGTACACAATACAAAAAATACGAAGCTTCTAATGAAGAAGAATAAATAAATCCACTAAACCGAGAGGTAAAGTTAGTGCCTAAGAATTCATGGCTTATGGACTTAACATGGTTTTCTAGAGATAAGTGACTTATTTTATTGAATTTTCTGATTCTTGAACCTTGTTTTCTTTTTAGTGTTGTCTGAGTATATCACCTTCATATTTCAATTAATCTACAAATTATGTTTTATGTTGTCTGAAACAGCTACCCTACTTTTACAAAAATTGCTTGCTAGTTGTAAAACACCTTTGGCTCCTGTGTACTACACAGATATGTTAGAATACAAGAAACTAAACCAGTAATTGTTTGGTGTTTTAGAAAAATTTCTACACTTTAAGCTAGAGTAGAGTGTTGTTAGATTATGTAAATATTTGATATTAAAATTGTAAGGATATTCTATTTTCTAACTTGCCTTTTTTCTCTTTGGTCACAAATCAACCTAAGAAAAATGGGGGTAAAATTTTGAAAATGAAAATTAATATTTGAATATTATCCAAAACATATTGAATAGTACCTTCCCATCCCCTCCCTCAGTTCAACAAATCAGAATGTCAACTTCATAACACATTTTTAAAGTTTTAAGAATAAATAATAAAAAGATCACTTTCCCAATGTTATATTACTCCCTCACTTAATAAAATACGATGGAGGAAAAGAAAAGGAGGGTTAAGATTTAGATACATAGAGGCAGAATTATGTGAGTATTCATGAATCAATTCCTCTCTCCTTTAAAGTTTTTATAAACTAAAAAAGAATAATAGGGCAGAATATTGAATAATATACAGTGTTAATGACATTAATGCACAATGTAAGAGCTCAGTTACACTAAAAGTACAAGGACTTCCTGTTGTAGCTTAAGTGGAGAATGCAGTTTGGATTCTACTCAAAAGAAGAACTTCCTTCAATGTCTATGTTCTCCTACTAAATTATGAAACCCAAGTGAATGAAATTATGGGATTATCTTCTTGAAAAAGTTGGACCTGAATAGCAGACACTTACCTAGACCACTATATGAAGGATGTCAGCTGCGAACAAAAGTAACACAGCAGAAAGTATAGAAAAGAAAGGAGAAGGCTGTTGGAGGCTTGTTGAATGTAGGCAACCAGGCCCACATCACACCTGTGGGTACCCCGACTTCAGTGGCGACAAAGGAATGAGAAAAAGATTAAGAGTGAAAGTGGGACCAGGGAGCCATCACTTATTACTGGAGGAGACAGTGAAGGCCTGGAACTCTGATCATCCACACTATTGGTTACAATCTCTTTGATCTATAGGGTAGAGGTGGAGTGATGGTGGAGAGAGGGTGAAGTGATGGTGGAGTGAATCAATGAGCTGGAATTTAATCAGTGAGCCGGAACTGGTGTGTCATTCTAAAGATTGATAACAGTGGCGGGTTGGGAGTTTCACAAAACAAGAACATGTGGTTATCTTTAGCTTATCTATGTGCAGCTTGTGGAATTCGGACCTTACAAGGAGCCTGCAAGTCTGGCTACATCATAATGCTACAAAGGGGTTTACATCCTGGAGCACAATATTTATGGTAACAGAGCCTAGGGCACCCTGTACCAGAACTTGATGCATAGAGAAGTTTGCCTCCCCAGAGGCTTCTCACAGTTTGCTGTGGTTTGTTGTTCCCAGTTTACATGCTACTCATAACTAATTTATGTAGGCACTCTGTAAGTCCTTTCTTCTTTGCTGCTCCTCCCAACATCAGCAGGCTTCATAGATTTGATGCATACTATTTCTGGTGGTACTAGAAACAGAGTCAGGGCTCTTTCTGCTCTTCAGACTAATTATAAATTAATGTCCATAGGTATGCACTCTACTCATATAGTGATATGCACACTACATACCATAGATATGAGTCAGTGGATATCAGTGTCTTGACAATTCCACAATTAGATAAATAATTTATGTTTCATAAGAAGAAATATGGGAGAGTGAGGAAAAGAAATAGAGAACACCAAGCCTGACATGGCACCCTCCTGAAGAATGGTGTCTACTCCCTTACTCCAAACAATAAAGTTGATCATTGTTCCCCACACCTACCCACAATTACAACAGCGTAATGCTTTAATCATTTAGGTGTTGTTATGGAGAAAATCTTACTTCAAGCTCTTTTTTTTTCAATATTAATATGTTTTCTTTTTTTTTTTTTTGAAATGGAGTCTCGCTCTGTTGCTGGGCTGAAGTGCCGTGGTGCAATCTCGGCTCCCTGCAACCTCCGCCTCCCGAGTTCAAGTGATTCTCCTGCTTGAGACTCCCAAGTAGCTGGGACTACAAGCACACACCACCACACCCAGCTAATTTTGGTAGTTTTAGTAGAGACAAGATTTCACCATGTTGGCCAGGATGGTCTCGCTTTCTTGACATTGTGATCCACCCGCCTCAGCCTGCCAAAGTGCTGGGATTACAGGTGTGAGCCATTGTGCCCAGCCTAATATTTTGTCTTAACCAAAAGAAGAGAGAAAACCCAAATAAGCTCAACTAAAAATGAAACAGGCGATATTACAACTAGCACCACAGAAATGCAAAAGATTATTCAAGGCTACTATGAAAACCTTTGCACACACAAACTAGAAAACCTAGAGGAGATGGATAAATTTCTGGAAAGATGCCACCCTCTTAGCTTAAATTAGGAAGAATTGGATACCCTGAACTGACCAATAACAAGCAGCAAGTTCGAAATGGTGATTTAAAAAATTACCAACAACAAAAAAGTCCAGGACCATATTAATTCACAGCTGAATTCTGCCAGACATTCAAAGAAGAACTGGTACCAATCCAATAGACACTATTCCACAAGATAGGGAAACAAGAAATCCTCCCTTAATCATTCTATGAAGCCAGTATCACTCTAATACCAAAACCAGGAAAGGACATAACCAAAATAGAAAACTACAGACCAGTATTCTAATGAACGTAGATGCAAAAATCCTCAACAAATACTAGCTAACTAAATCCAACAACGTATCAAGAAGATAATCTACCATTATCAACCTGGTTTCAGACCATGGATGCAGGGATGGTTTAACATACACAGGTCAGTAAATGTGATACACCACATAAACAGAATTAAAAACAAAAATCACACGATCATCTCAATAAATGCAAAAAATGATTTGACAAAATCCAGGATCCTTTTGTGATTAAAGCTCTCAGCAAAGTTTCTATACGAGGGACGTACCTCAGTGTAACAAAAGCCATCTATAACAAACCTACAGCCAACATTATACTGGACAAGAAAAAGTTGAAAGCATCACCTCTGAGAACTGGAAAAAGAATGCCCACTTACACCACTTCTATTCAGCATAGTACCAGAAGTCCTAGCCAAAGCAATCAGATAAGAGAAAGAAACAAGGGGTATTAAATTGGTAAAGAACTGTCACTGTTTGCAGATGATATGATTGTATACCTAGAAAACCCTAAAGACTCCTCCAAAAAGCTCCTAGAACTGATAAAAGAATTCAGTGAAGTTTCTGGATACAAAATTAATGTACACAAATCAGTAGCTTTTCTATACACCAACAGCAACCAAACTTAGAACCAAATCAAAAACTCAACTCTTTTTACAATAGCTGAAAAAAAACAGGAATATACCTAACCAAAAAGGTGAAAGACCTCTACAAGGAAAACTACAAAACACTGCTGAAAGAAACCATAGGTGACACAAACAAATGGAAACATGTCCCATTCTCGTGGATGGGTAGAATCAATGTTGTGAAAATGACCATACTGCCAAGAGCAAACTACAAATTTAATACAATTCTCATTAAAATGCCACCATCATTCTTCACAGAACTGGTAAAAACAATTCTAAAATTTACTTGGAACCAAACAATAACCCACATAACCAAGCAAAACCAAGCAAAAAATAAAAAATAAAAAAAAACAAAACAAAACAGGAGACATCACATTACCTGATTTCAAACTATACTATAGCCACAGCCACCAAAACAGCATGGTTCTCATATACACTAGGCATACAGATCAATGGAACAGAATGGAGAACCCAGAAATAAACACAGATTCTTACAGCTAACTGATCTTCGACAAGGCAAACAAAAACATAAAGTGGCGAAAGGACACCCTATTCAACAAATGGTGCTAGTATAATTGGCAAGCCATATGTAGAAAGAATGGAACTGGATCCTCATCTCTCACCTTATGCAAAAAGAAACTCAAGATGGATCAAGGACTTAAATCTAAGGCATAAAACTATAAAAATTCTAGAAGATAACATTGGAAAAGCCTTCTAGACATTGACTTAGGCATGGGTTTCATGACCAAGAACCCAAACAGAAATGCAATAGAAACAAAGATAAATAGCTAGGCAATTTGAAAGAAAGCACTTAGAAAAATTAATCTTATTTAAAATAAAATCTAGATTTTAAAAAAAGTCATTCAATTTTAAAATTGTATTCAAATGCTAAATAGAAACTCTGAAGTATTATATTTTAATAAACATCCTTATTTTAGCAAGCATATTCCAAATCAGAACATTAACTTTTTAAACTGATACTGACAAAGTATTCTATCTTGAACTTCATTTTGTAATTAGCTGTGCATAGTAATCCATAGTGTATATGTACCACATTTTCTTCATCCAGTCCACTGTTGATGGGCACCTAGGTTGATTCCATGTCTTTGCTATTGCAAATAGTGCAGCATTGAGCATATGCATGCGTCTTTGTGGTAGAATGATTTATATTCTTCTGGGCATATACCCAGTAATGGGATTGCTGGGTCAAGTAAGAGTTATGCTTTTAGCTCTTTGAGCAATCACACTACTGCTTTCCACAGTGGCTGAACTAATTTACATTCCCACAGGCAGTGTATTAGTGTTCCCCTTTCTCTGCAGCCTCACCAGCCTCTGTTGTTTTTTAACTTTTTAATAGTAGCTATTTTAACTGGCTTAAGGTAGCATCTTGTTGTAGTATTGGTTCGCATTTCTCTGATGATTAGTAATGTGAAGAATTTTTTCTGTGTTTGTTGACTACTTTTATGTCTTTTGAGAAGTGTTCATGTCTTTTGCCTACTTTTTAATGGGTTACTTGCTTTTTGCTTGTTGAATTGTTTAAGTTACTTATACATTCTGGATATTAGACCTTTGTTGTATACATCGTTTATGAGTATTTTCTCCTATTTTGTAGGTTGTCTGTTTATTCTTTCGATAATTTCTTTTGCTATGCAGAAGTTCTTATTTGAATTAGGTCCCACTTGTCAATTTTGGTTTTATTGCAATTGCTTTTGAGGATTTGGTCATAAATTCTTTTCCAAGGTTGATGTCCAAAAAGGTATTTCCTAGGTTTTCTTCTAGGATTCTTGTAGTTTGTGGACTTACATTTAAGTTTTTAGTTCATCTTAAGTAAATTTTTGTATATGGTAAAGAGAGGTTCAGTTTCATTCTTCCGTATATGGCTATCCCAGCTCCATTTAATGAATGTGGAGTCTTTCCCCATTGCTTATTTTTGTAGACTTTGTCAAAGGTCAGACATCTGTAAGTGTGTAGTTTTATTTTGGGGTCCTGTTCTAGTCCATTGGTCTATGTGTTTATTTTGTACCAGTATCATGCTGTTTTGGTTACTGTAACCTTACAGAATAGTTTGAAGTCAAACTATTGCTTTGGTTTTGCTCTTATTGCTTAGGATTGCTTTGGCTGTTTTGGCTCTTTTTTGTTTCCATATGAATTTTAGAATAGTTTTTTTTCTAATTCTGTGAGAAATGACAGTAGTTGGTTAGGAATATTGTTGAATTTGTAGATTGCTTTGGGCAGTATGGCAATTTTGATGATACTGATTTTTCCAATCCATGAGCATGAAATATTTTTCTATTAGTTTGTGTCAACTCTTATTTCTTTCAGCAGTGTTTGTATTTCTTCTTGTAGAGATTGTTACCTTTTTGGTTATATGTATTCCTAGTTGTTTTTTTTTTTTTTTTTAATGGCTGTTGTAAATGGCATTGTGTTCTTGAGTTGGTACTCAGTTTGAACATTGCTGGTGTATAGAAATGCTGCTGATTTTTGTATATTGATTCTTATATCCTTAAACTTTACTGAAGTCATTTTTAATATCAAATTTATATTGAAAATATCTGTTTTCACCAAAATAATAGTTTATAGCTATATAATTCTGAGGGTCCAATAAAAGTTCATATAACATATTCACCTAAGTGTCTTCTTTGTCATTTTTGATGCAGAAAAATCCTCTTAGCTTTTACATTTTAAAAATAGTATTAACTCTTTGAAAAGTCCTAGCAAGTTTTTCTATAAAATGCCTCACACAGTGAATTTATCTAAGTGTTCCCTTGTGGTATCATTCCATGTTCCTTTAAAACTTTATTCTTGTAAACTAAGTTAAGTCACAAGGCTTTATTGCATTCAAGTTAAACATTTTTTGTGTGAATATTTCATGTGCAATGATCTTTCTTCATTTTGCAACGCAACAGGAGAGAAAGGTAATACTGAGTGTCCTTTTATTAGTGCTGTTACGATTATTCATACTAACCTCCAAACTTCTCTAATTTACAGGCACAGTGTTTCACTTTGAATTTATTAAATGTGTGAGGTCTTACTTTGGAACTAAACATCTATTGTTTCCCAACAACATAATCTACTCATTTTAGTATTTATTTGTAATCCTTGCCTGAATCCGTCATTGAAATGGAAATATTCCTTCTGCATTTATTAGCAGACATTTTTCTGTAGTGGGGTTTTTCTCTAACAATGAAGATAATTTACAGTTGGTCCTAAAAGGCAGAGAAATTCTTAATTTTTTTTAATTACCAAGTTTCAGGGGGGAAAATGTTGTAATAATTTGGACATTTGGTTTCTTTTATTTGTTCATATATGTTAGTTGATTATATTACTGCTCACCAAAATTGATATCTTTCCTTGCTGAAGCATTATATATGTTCACTCTGAGGAACTCATACAGAGCTATATTATTAGTTTTGTTCAATGAAATATGAGCAAGTGCCATATTTTTTCTGAGTTGAAGGAATTATTATAGAATGCTATAGATCAAGGCCAGTCTGTCAGCTTCACTCAAGAATGAAGACAATGTAAGACAACTGATTTATAGTGGATATTTTGGGTAATCTGGCCTATTGTGTGAGTGACATAACATGGACTCATAGATTTTAGTTGTTTTACTTTCACTTTTAATTTCATTCAGTGTGTATTTATTGATCATATTTAATACATGATAAACAAATATGTTTAAAAATACATTTTACTAGAAGTAGGACAAAGGAAAATAACCCAGAAACAGAAACTGAGGTAGGAGAAATGGAAAATAGTGTATGAAATGCTACTGAGAGACTGAGGAAAAATAAAATTGAAAACTGACCATAGAATTTGTGTGATAGAAGTATGAAAGCCTTTAAAAGGCCAACTATTACTAACTACTACTTTGTTGCAGTGAAGTATTCTGTGCATAGATTTAGGAGACTGAAAGTAAGACAGTTTTTACACACCATCCTGGTTTGAGCATTTTTTTTCTGTGAAGTTGAGAATATATACATTGACTAAAGTAAGCCCTGTGAAAAGGGGAGTTGTATTTGTCGTGTTGTTTAATTTGGAAACTTAGACAATGTTGCTGGCAGTATTAATGTGAGTACATTTGTCAGATATATACAATTTTCTTCAAGTTTTGATTTGATTTTCTTATACTGATAGGTGAAGAAAGAGCATGTTTCAGGTTTATTTATAAATTACAATTACTGTGACAGAAAAGCAAAAACAAAAACTTTCTAAATGTTAAAAAGAGTGAACTGTAAGATATCAGAAATTTAAATTAATTTCTGACATCTTATAAAATATGAAGCTTTTGAGTCAATGTTAATTAAAACCCCTCTTAGTGAGGGAGAAACCACAGATAAAAGGTGTTATTGAGAAACAGATCCCATTTCTCATATCACGTGTAGGGTCAGAAACTACTTTGAGTCCATTGAACTGTAGTCCCACAGTGTGACCATAGTGGTTGGCATAGTCCATTCTGCTTTCCAAAGATGCTCTGAAACATAACACCATTTTTTATGGTTTTACCTGGGACGGGTGATTTTTGTGGTGACCTAACATAGCCAAATTATTCTCATCATAAATATTGTCATGACAACTTTCCCCAGGCAAATCCACCTGGAGAATGCACAGACCTTGAAGAGAGGGGAGTGGACATGAGAGGAGAGGGGTGTGTACATTAGGTTGCAATTTGACCTCCTTTTCCCAAAGTCCTCAATAATAGGCCTGTGTTTTGTCTTGATATCCTAGTTTGAGTAATCTATATATTAATTCATTTGTGTTTCTGTGAGTTTGTGTTTTGGGAGGTTAGCCATAATCTTAGGTTCTCTGTTTAATGGAAGGGTTTGTAATGTAAGTCAAGAAAAGGGTGATTTTTTTTATGTCCTGTACCATTCTAAGATATAATATTATGCTCTGCAACTTAAGTTTTCTAATAAGCTTTTGGCCACATAATAAGTGTTTTCCAGTGATTATTAGAATAATCAGTGCTAGATGAACACAGACAAAACTCCATGTCTACTTTCTCCTACCATTTTTAAAAAGCATGGGAGAAGAAAAGATTTAGTGTATTTATTCCATGAGCTGGGTACCTAGAATGAAATTTTTCTCAGCCAACAGGAGGAGTAATGGTACTCTTTTTTTCCCAACCAACCCAACCTTCTGCAAAGAGTTCTTCCATCCCTCTGGTCTCTTGACTATGTTCCAATTGTTGTACAGCTTCAATGAAATCCCCATAAATCATCTGGTCCATCAAGGTCATTTCCACTTTGCTCTGTCATTGTTTTCCTCACTTCTCCTCCTCTTCTTTCTTTTTAAATTTACTCTCTTACAACTTCTCTACTTCATAAAGACAGATATCTATTTTATGTTATTTGTTCTATCAGAAAAGAAAAATGGTGGAATTCTGAATAGATTCTTATTCTCTTTGTTAGGAAAATCCAAGTCCTAACTCACTAGTTTGAAGTGTAGCAAGATAATCAGGCTGACATGGATAAAATAGCCTCGTTGTTTGCTTTCAGTGAAGACTCCTAGTTCCTCTACTCTATATACCAAGCATTCAACATGTTGGTGGCCACTGTACTTAACTGTTGTGTGGCTAGATTTGCAATGAGAGCATGGAGTTCGAGGCACGTTTCAAGTAAAAAGGATTAAATGTAATATATTGATTTGTGTGTGTGCTTGTGTAATGCTGTATATATATATATATATATATATATATATATATATGTACTTGTGAGCTCTGTAACCATTGGCAAGTCACTTTACTTTTGTCAGCCTCACATTTCTAATTTGTAAATTTAGGTTAGGGTCAGCCCTTTCTATCTCACGCGCTATGTTTAGCATATATATATGGATGTGTGTGTGTGTGTGTGTGTGTGTGTGTGCACGTGCGAGCGCACGCGTGCTTCCATATATATATATATGCCAAACATAGTGCATGAGATAGGAAGGGCTGACCCTAACCTAATTTTACAAATTAGTAATGTGGGGCTCACAAAAGTAAAGTGACATACCAATGGTTACATAGCTCACAAGTGTTGAGCTGGGTTTCAGACTAAGAACTTTTAAGAATTTTAGAGTTTCAAGGCCTTTATCTTCTGCAATGAACCCTGAAAACACCATGTCTCCTTTTTTTGTTTTCTCCTGCCATAACAATCTACTTATTGGCAACAAAGCATATTAAAAATCTTTAATAGACTTATTTGTTTCTGATAAGAGCTGAAGAGTTAAATTACATAATGCATGAGAGTCAGTAATTGAGAAAAAATAAGTTAATATACCAATCCCTGGTATCTTGTGGACATTTTGAAGCCTGCTTTTTTGACCTAACACTTTATCATTCAGGGAAAACAAAACACATTTTTAATTAAATTGCTTGGGAAGTCACAGATTTTTGTTGCCACAATTTCATCACTTCTCATATAAATTATTTTTAACTTTTTATGTTTCTGTCAGTCTTCAGAATCGTAAATCTTTATAAAATAAATATCAGGAATATGAAGAGACAATTTCAACAGAGTGTGTTGGAGAAAGGTGCTGGAGGATAATAGATCTCCATGGCAATAGAAGGAATAATATTTGGAATTTGTTGTTTGTTTCTCAGCCAGAGTTGGCTACTGTAAGTTAAATGCATTCATGTTTCATTGCTACAGATAAGGAGCTTTCATTTTCTTATTCTATGTTAGATAAACTGCTCAAAATTCTTTTCAACTAATACTGTACTACATTGTAGCTTACAGGACTAATTTAGTATTTTGGAACAAAAATTTTTACATGGAAAATCTAAGTGTCATCCTTCAGAAACCTGTTTTTACCAATAATTTGCAACACATTTCAAAATCTACTTTTTATTTATTTTTATTCACTAATACTCTTTATCAGCTTTGCCGAATATAAAAAAAGGTACTATTTGAGTAACATACCTGTTATTTAATCAATAATTTTACTTAGACATCTACTTTGCCAAGATTACTCAATTAACCACTGATGATTACAATAAAATACAAATGGAAGCATATTAAACCATTTGTGAATGGATAAGTACTACTAATTAAGAAATATTAATTACTATTTTATTATAACTTACTTATTTAGATGTTTATGTCTTTCCCTCCTTGCACTAGGCTACGTGTACCTGTGGGCAAGAACTGTGTCTAGCATCACTATCCTCCAGTATTTAATACAATGCTTGATAAGTACCAGACATTGTTAGAAGCATATCTGAGTTGATTAAAACTTCTTTCCATATTTATTAATAATCACTTTAAAGAGCATACCCTCAAATAACAGGGGATTTAACATTCAGATACACTTTTACATGTCCTACTTTTTACCCTGTTCAATTTGAAAATAGACACACAAACATATAGCTGTTTATAACACATAAATATCCGTGAATAAAAAAACGTGCATATAGATTTTTGAAGACTTTTGCTCTTCTAAACGCAGAATCTATACTTGAGAGAAGAATTATACTAATTGTTCTTGCAAAAATCAAGAATATTTACTCAAGTAATCTGAAGATATTTAAATGCAGGTTCCAAGAATTATACATGTTGATGATATTCCTTCCTGGTATATCTGAAAATGAAGATAAGGTACAAATAAAATTTTTCCACCATATTTTAATTTTAATGATGGTTATTAATACTATTGTTTTTACTAGATATTTTAAGAAAAATTTTGAATATGCGTCTATAGCTTATATTTACTAAAAAGACCATAAACAGATAAAAAGGTATAATCAACAACAGAAAACAATATGTACTGATTACATACCGAACATTCTTAAAAATATATTTCTGCTGTAACTATTTAGAACATCACATGGAAATGAAACATCCCTGCACACAGTTTAAACTTCCACAAATTTTGGCCAATTCTAATTATTTCATATTATGCCTCTATAACATTGTAAAATATGTTATAAATAATAAAGTAGGAATCAATCTCAAAGATTATCTATTTAGCCTCCCCCAAAGGAATCTTAAATTCTTCTAATTTTTAGTTGTTTCTCAAATTATGATATAATGTTTCTCATATAATAATTACTAGTTCTAGTTCTGTCCTTTAACACAAAGATATGAAGTTGAAACTTATTTCCCAAGACAATCATAAGATTCCCCGTGAATCTCCTGTTTTTCAAGCCAAAATCTCGTTTCTCCAAATATGTTTCTTATGATAAGCCTGATTTTTATCTTGTTCTACTCCCATTTATAAATAAGTCATAACAATTAATTAAGATTTCTAAGAAGAAAAAAGCTATCTAATCACCATCTAATGCTAAAAAAGGGCAAATATCAACTACAATAATTTTTGAGTTTCATAATAGCTAATAGCTAAATGAATTGTTATTGCAAAAAGCACTTAGATAAGACAGAAACAGAGAAAGGAGAGGTAATTTTACGATTGTTAGCAAAATAAAAATGTGATAGGAACACTAAAGAATTTGTCTTTGGGAGCTGAGTTACTAGAAGGGTTTTACATCTTGACAAATGAGATGGTGGCATACAGGATGAGGTAAGTCAATGATCAGGTAATGCATACTTCGTTTAAGTGAGTAGAAATAAAGAATAATTTAAAATAAGTACTCTAATGGCCATAAAAAGATTAAAGTATCAATAAAACAAAAAGTACCTACTAATAATCAATAAAGGAAGAGAAAATAAAGTACAGTTTACATGAGGAAAAGTAAGAGGTTGAAATGCTTTTAAAGACAAAATATGTCAGTGAAAGATGAGACAGAGGGTTGTTGATGACATTTTAAAATACACGCGACATAAAAAAAATCAATAAATACTCTGGTTTAATTAAAAAAAGTTGTCACTACTTAGAATGTCTGCCAACTGAAATTGTGTCTCTAAAATCTAAATACCCATTTCGCCTGTGCTGTAAGAGAAGCTGAATATCGGGCCTGGCCTACTTTGCATTGTTTACTGGGGTGAGCAAGGGGGATGAGGAAAATGTAGATAAAATTGAAACTCAGGAAGTAGAGAGCAATGAATGTTGAGCTGAAGAGAGTTAGATGGCCAAAAGGCAGACAACATGGCCCTTGGAGAAGGAAAACTGATGTTCTTATTAAGATCAGGGCAAAAATCCAGTGGATCTCTAGTGTAAGAAAGAAGACCCCACTCAAATAATGGGTGTCAGAATATTAAAGTGGGTTTAAAAACCAGAGAGAAGGTATGAGGCAAATAGGCAAGTAAAGTAGGTAGGTTCTGTGTCAGAGCCTGCTAACTAATACTGGCTAAGTGTAAAAGAACCAGGGGCACAGTGGACATGATCACCATCCTACCTCTCTGGAAATAGCCATCAGAAATGGTCAATCAGGTCAGGTGCTGTGGATTATACCTTCAATCCCAACACTTTGGGAGGCCAAGATGGGAGTGTCAGTTAAAGCCAGGAATTCCAGACCAACCTGCACAACATAGAGACTCCATCTCTACAAAAATAAAGGGACACAAATAGCCAGGTATGGTGACATGTGCTTATAATCCCCAACTACTCAGAAGGCTGAAGTGGGAGAATCATTTGAGCCTAGGTGAGGCTACAGTAAGCTATGATTTTGCCACTGTCTTGGCTCTAACCTGGGTCATAGAATGAGACTCTGGATGGAGAAAAAATAAAATAAAATGAATATAAGCAAATGGCTGATCAGTAGTGTCTGAAGTGAAAGGTTAATGTTGGCATTTCTCACCAATGATGCTGAGAAGAGAGCTGACCATGGAGTGAGACTGCTGAGGTTATCTGTACAACCTAAGGCGAGTTATTCACACACTCTGAACCTCACTACCTGTATCTGTAAATGGAGCTAGTAATAGTATTTACCATATACTGTCTCATAAACATTAAATGAGATAATTTATGTAATGTGCTTTTAAGACAGTATGGCTCATAGTAGGTATTCAATAATTGTTGACTTTTATAATTATATCAGATAATTTTACATTACTATATGTGTCAAATTTTCCTTTTCACAAATGCAAAAAGAATCCCAGAAAAGTTCATAAATGATTAGCCTTGCATCACTAGGCAAACAACCTTGTTCTTCAAGTTCTTCTAAAATATTTCATATCCATTTATTGTATTTCTGAAACATGTTTATTGTAACGTCTTCTTTTCTCACACTCTTTCTCCTTCTAGATCATCTCCTCTGAAATTTCTCGAGTAGAGGGCTTTTGTGGGTCATCTAAAGTTAGCCCGTATCTCTTCTGGGAGCAGAACAGCTGGAGAGGATTTCAGCTGTATCCATATGTGCATTCCAAAGGGTCAGGGAGATCTCTAAGGACTTTATTAGCTCAAAATGCCTGTCTATCAAAGTGGCAGATCTTTCCAGCATTTCCCTACACCTCATCCATGGCCTCCAATGTCTCCTTGACACACTGTCTATTGGGAACTCATATTATATAGTCTTGCAAATTTTTAATTAGCTATCTGAGAGGAGGGAGAGATGAGTTGTCAAGATATAAGAGGAAGATAAATTAGAGAAATACTGAGAATAAAGGTATAAAGAATAAATACAGGACATTGTAAATGACAACTGGATTGAGTCAACAAGTGGGAATATGAATCAGAATGATGGCAGAAACTATGAATATTACCTGAAACTTTGTTTATATTGGCTTTGTTGCGAAAATGTCTGCTTAGGCAGTTTAAATATTGTTAAAAAATAGAAAGACATGTTCACCGAGACATCAAAGTTATTCTTAAAGTAACTCCAGTATAAAGAAAAGCATGAGTAAAAAACATTACTTTGAAAATTAGAGAGACATAGACTAAAATGCTCACCGTTTTTGTTAAATATTCCAATTACTTGGACAAGTTAAAGTTTCTGAGTCTGATGTCCAAATCAAAAACAATTAGACTAAAATATCCACTTTAAGATTGTTGCCAGAACTGAGTAGGCATCACTATGTAAAGCTGATATAACAGTATAATACTGTTTTAATAGTCGGTGTTGTGTGAGTACTTGCTCTGTGTTTATACTTTATATTACAGTGTTTGGGACATAGATGATGGTCATTAGTTAGTTGCTCTTATTAGTTAAATACTACAACTTTAGCAGGGTAATTTTAGGAAACAAATTATAACTTCAGGTTACATACCAGTTTGAACTCTTGCATGTACAACCCAGTTATTTTAATTCTCATTGCTACTGCCTTAATTCAGGCCCTCATCAATCATTATCCAAATGACCGTGTGGTTGGCCCAGGTTCTATATCACTTTAGGATTTTGTTCTTCCCATCCTCACCTCTGGTAGGTCAGAGTCTTTAACAATGAAGAAACATTGTGTTGGTCTAAAAAATATTATAATATTAAGAGTAAATCAACATTAGAATGAAAAAAAATTATTTTGTTTTGCATGTGTTCCTCCTGGAGGAATATCAGGATCCAAGTACAATATGTTTTTCTGGCCCTGAAAATAAACAGTTGTACAGGATAAACCAGGGATTCTGAAAAAAATAAAGATAGATATGGAATAAGAGAGAGAGATCAGTGAGAAAGAACTTCTAGCTTTCCGTCCGAGACTGACTCCATGTGTCTTGAAAGGTATTATGATTGGTTATAGACAAGACTGCATTTTCTTCTGGTAATGTACTAGATTTGCACATGATTGCAGAACTTTGTATGACATAAAGGCAGGCTGATATTTATCAGGTCTCTCCTTTGGGATTGTTTAACTCTGAAGCAGTAAATGATTGCCCTGAATCTACTTACTATTGTTAGAAACTATTACAATAATAGCCTTAGAATCATACATTCTAAGGCTGAGGTATACATTCAGCCTTAGAATGTATGATCCCTGACTCTTTAGGAAAGAGGAATCTAAAAAAGCAGATATCTTAGCACTAGGACAGCTGTAGTTATGTGTATTTTAAAAAGGGATTTTCTAACTAGATTTTCTAACTAGAAAGCCAACCAAGACTGTACCTTTTAGTTTAAGTTTATTAGGATGAGCCATACAGCAAACTTTCTGCATGACATATTAGGAGAGGGAGCCCATGATGAGTAATGCTAAGACTACAGACATTAAAGACATTCCAATGTCTCATTCCTGGGAATAGAGACAAGTGACATGTAGGCAATGTTAGAGCTAATGGAAGAATTCCAGTCAACCCTGTATTGTACCCCATTCACGAAGGGATCATTTGCTATCAGTGTTAAGATGGCAATAGGATAAGCTACCCAGATATTCTTTTATATCATCAGATTGCAAATGTCCAGAATTTTTATAGGGCATATTAGCAGATACTTAGGTTTACAGACTGAAATGAAGTGTTCCAGATACTGCAAAACATGAATGTTATGGAGACTTTCAAGGCTTTCTTTTAGGTTGTTGTGGACAGGCTAAACATCATATTTGACTGCTCAAATGTAAGTTTTTGATGAAGTAGAGAATACCAGGAATGTTCTCTAAATCCAATTTGTTTTTAATTTCACTGTCAAACTAAAGATAATTTTACTAAGAGCAATAGCAACCAAGGAAGCTAAAGAAACCTAGTGAAACTTGTGACATGGGGAACTTACAAAAGAAAGAGGAATAAAAGAAAGATGGCACATCAGGCAGCTTCCTGTGTTACTGATAAAATCTTAAGTCCATTACCATTTCCATAACTGGGATATAGTACTGCTTGGTATGCGGATATTCAGATAAAAGAGAATATAATACCAGTAAAATAAATGTAGTCTTCTTTCAAAGTCATGAGAGTTCTGCTGTAAGCATAAGAGATTATTCTTAATTCATTTATTTGTTCAATGTCAAGAACTGTGAAGACTTTGATGTTTTTACCCTACTTACAAACTACCAAGTTAGCATGCCACTTTCATGGATGCTGCCAGGAGACATGAGACTTCTGAGACAGAGACAAAGAACTTCATCACTCACAACAACAATGAGAGCCAGAACATAAGCATTTTCTTGTGCCAGTTCCTCAAGCACAATGCCATGTGAAGAAAGCCGGATGACACCTATATATTTGGTAGGTTGCATTAAAGGAGGGAAATCTAAGTTTGGGGATCACAGATCTTTTTTAAGGAATAGGATGAATGCTTGCTCTTTCTTTAGCTGGAGACACTGTCAATTTTCCCTGGTTGTTTACCATGAAAACATCTTAGAAAAGACAGTCTGAAAAAAATGACAGTCAGTGATTCTGCTCATAAATCATACAGAAACAGAAGAACCACGGAGAATTTTTTCCCTATTAATATCCACCTCTTATTTCTACTTATCTTGTATTTTGGCAAATCTTCCCATGAGCACACCACTCTGTTGGCCATTTTAAGCAACAGCAGCAGGGAGGAAATTGAGGCTGCTTGATTTGTCCCATATTTATTGTTGATAGGCTGCTATCAACAGGACCTCAAGTAACACCCTCAACCTTGTATATTAGGGTTCTAGACACAACCAACTCAACAACTCCTTTAAAGCATCAGAGTTTACCAGAGATGAAGAATGAATTTCTTCTTCTTTTTTTCCATATTGACCTTTCCACCTGGCCTGAGACACCAATCCAAGTGCAGTAGCATATATGTTAGATTGCACAGAAACTGTCTTGATTTGCAAGCACAAAGTCTAGGGTAATTCTTTCTTCCGAAACAACTTTGGACAGTGAAGTGAGGCCTGAATATCTTCCAGGGCCAAAATAGTGTTACTGATCACTTCAGACAAAATCAGGAGCAAATTTCATATTACCATTTCAAATTGTATGACTCCCATTATAGGGATAATTGTATACAGGTTTCACATAAAAAGTCACTTACCGCTGGAAAAATCACCAAAGGGTTGCCTCGTTTCAGGGAACTCTCCATAGATATTTGAAAGCTACATGATATACGAATGTAATTTTGTTAAATACTTGAAAATATTTTATGGTCATTCATAAAGGGCAAGTTACCATGCTTTCAGAGGGTAGTTAAGCAAATACCTGGATTGTAAGCAGAAGTACAATCTTACAGATCTACTTAGTATCCATAGAGAAAAGTATATTACAAATTTTGTGCCCCACATGGGACCTATATCATGAGGGTCGCAGGTTGATAGTGGCTACAACGTGTCCTCCCAGATAGCTGGCACATTTTAGAATTCTCAATTCAGTTCAAATAGAATGTTTCTTGAGGGATTGCCTGACATGTCACTACAACTTACAGTCTTTTTCCAGTGCCAACAGCAAGGTGGCATTCATCTACTATATGGAATAACTGAATAGTATCTGTGGAAAGTGGAGTACAAGAAACATCCCAAGGTGCTGACAGTTATTTTGCATGGGAAATGCAGGAGCTGAGGGCATCCTCTGCTGTTTTCCCATTGACTTCATAGTGAATTTTAGGACAGCAGCATTCAAATCATGGTCATATTTTCATGTGGTAGAGGACGAAAGACTCTGCAGTCACTTAAGCTGTAGAAAAGCACTTTCCACAGTTTGGGAGAGGCACACCAAGAAGTTTTTTTTAATCATGTGCAACTCTCCGGGGCGATTCTGAAAGATAGTTATCATTGATCTTCCTTTCTTCAACATAATTTCTGAACTCTGAGATATTTCCTGGGTACTTAGTTTGTTCTTCTTTTTCCTTTGCCACAAAATTGCTGCATATCAATTCAGGAGCTAAAAATTCACCTTTCCCCAGTCATACTCTACTTGCACATATAACTTTTATCCGTAAGGGCCAATGACATAAGAGACAAGGACCACATCCATATGTCTGCTATTTTGGTCACCTTGGACAACAATATAGGGATTAGTGAGTAATATATTGAACAAATGGTCATTATTGTTACGATGTAGGAATATGCCAATCTAAGAAGAGTATCCAGGTGGCTGAATTATGATAGAATTTAAATCCTTTGAGTCTGTTTGGTCAGTCTATTCCTTGGAGAGCACATGAACCAGTCTGCCATGGTGATGACATTAGGGAAAAGAAAATGCATCATGATCAGGAATGAACAGGATAGAATGTCAACTATTTATAATAGGTCTATGTAACCTACTCTTTTTGTCCTGATCATTACCCAAGAAGTAGACAAATGAGACAGACACTTTCTGGGAATAACCACTGAACTCTCTAGCTTAAAATTGGAGACTGAGAGGTTTTGAGGGATATAGACTCAGAATCCTTTCGAATTGATTTTTTTAAGAAGGACATTCCAATTCTCAGACAAAATCTGATTTCTACAGATAGTATGGCATAAGGAAAATCTACTGAATGTCTTGATAATCAAGGTGTTATAGAGTGGGTTTTGTGATAGATGTTCCATTGTCAGACTAAATATTTCTGGTCCAAAAAACTAAAAATGTAAAACTTCAGTTCCAAAGGCCACAATAGTGCAGTAGCAGTGGGCTGATTGAATGTAAACCATAACACTGCAACCTAAAAATGGATCAATGGTGGTGGTACAGCACTGATAACCTCAAGAAGTGTTATCCCATTAAAGCTTTCCAGGAGTCGGGAGAACTCAATGTAATGCAGCCTTCCTTGCCTCAAACGCAATCAGAAAATGTACCATATATTGATGGACCCAGTTAGCAATGGTGGCAATCTGAGTGGTGCAAGGTCGATCTCCAGCTTGATTACTGTCTATTTTATGAGTGAGAGACCCTTGACATGGGCATCTACATGAAGGACCAAGATGTTTCTATAAGGGACAGTAATTTATTTACACAGTTCAGTGCCCTAGAATCTGCCAATTTGTAGGAATGTATAAGCATCTAACATGTACATTCCTAATATACACTTTGTTGTAAAATTTGTTATAAACTCAGTTGTAAAATAAGTAAAAATGCTACATTAAATTGGTCCAATGGACCAACCCACAAGGTCCATTCAGCTTCTTTCCCTAAGTGAACAATATCTAAACCCTACCAGTTAGATGTGGGCACTTTCACCTCCCAGGGAAATAGGCAGTATTATGACTTGGCCATCCGTATCCAATAAAACCATTGAAATTTGACTGTATTTCCTGAAATATAGTACCTCAGTATGCTTAAATTGATCTGAATGATGTTATTTCTCTTTCTCTTAAATAGGTCGTCACAGTGTTATTTCTCTTAGGAGCCTGGCCCTATCTCTAATTATTTTCCTCATTGAAATGACTGAGGCTGTGGTGGGACACAGAGGACTATCAGGGGATGTACATAAACAAAGCAGCCTTTTATCATAAAGTAAGTCTTCACATCAGTTTCTACTGGTGTAATGGCCGCTTGGGATTCAAGTAAATGAATTTCCAATGTTTTCATTCTGCTCAAAGCTGTATATCAGGTGATATGTGATGATTGACACCATCTGTTTCAGCCTTAGGAGACATTTACCTTTCATCAAGATCTACTAGCAATCAAGCATTACTTATTGAAAATTTTCCATATGTGTCATATACAGAAAGGTAACTCTGAAACATAAATCATATATCTAATTCTAAAGAAATTAATACTATATTTTGGTAAGAAAAACAAAACAAAAATCACAACCAACCAACAACAACAACCCCCCCAAAAAAAACAACTAGAAAGAGATAATTGTCGTCAAACAAAATTGAACCAAATAATCTAAAAGATATAATTTTATACTTTGTATTAAATTGAACATGGTAGTTTCATAATACAACAAAAGCAAATTTCCTTTATTTAATCACTATGTATTAAGACAATAAAGACCATTTTGAACAAAAATAAGAAAATTTTTATTAATAGTTGACTACATCAAAACAATGATTCATTACTTCAGAAACTAATTTTACCTAATTAGTATAACAGATTTTTATTTTAAAATTCATTTCCATACTCAAAATAGCTACTTATTAATTTCTTCACAATAAATACCAAAGTAAGCAATGACCTCCATTGCTATCAATATCAGTGAATAGAAATACTGACAGTTTTCCTGCCATTTAAGCAAAACAGCAATCTCATCCTCTCCTAATTCTGTGAGTGAACCCGCATAACAAACTTGTACATTGGAGAGCAGTTGAATTAAAAAACATAAGGTATGCAGAATTACAAATTTTTTCAAAATTAGGTGAAACACTGGCACTTAATGGAAATAATTTCAGAATATTTGAAGAATTTAGAAGACAAGTCAGCAATACACAGAACTACAACTGTCTAAGGAAGGCATAAGACAGCTAACATCATAAGGTACAATTTTAAGTCAAGTTCCATCAAAGCCAATGAACTAATGATAAAATTAGGTACATGTGTGTAATAAATATATTAAATAAATTACTTCAGAAAAGCAAAAGTAATCAGTATTAGCTAGACTATTAAGAGAAAAAATTATTGGAGAAAACATGCCTCAAGAATGGTAGAATGTAGATAAAATCAAAGAAAAAAAGATTATTTTGAGAACATGCTTTTTTATTATTTTTAATTCATATATAATAAATATGCACATTTTTGGTGTCCATGTAAATGCTTTGATACATTCATACAATGTGTAATGGTCTAATCAGGGTAATTGAGACATCTAGCACATTAAATATTTATCTTTTCTTTATGCTGGGAACACTCAGATTACTATCTTTCAGCTATTTTGAAATATAAAAATAATTATTAATTTGGTGTAATATGAGAAGTCCTTTCTCAAAACCCTATGAAGCTGTTCAATTCATATGAAGTACTCTGGGCTTGATCCATCTATTTCTGGTAAAGAGACCAGCAGAACAATTTAACAATATCCTCCCTGAAAGTCAACCATTAGACATAAAATGGCTTAGAATGAGCCTTGGAGCAACAACTACAGGTTTCCATAAACTCCATTCATTTTGCTTTAGTTGCCTTCTCTGAAAATATATTTTTAAATAAATTCTAATAACTCACTGAAAAGATAGTAATTATTGTTTACTGCAGTTATAATTATGTAAATTATACAAATTTATCAAACACTAGGTCTTACTTCTCCCAGGCTGTATATTTGAATCCATTAATAAACCTCTTTTCATTCCTCCCTCCCCTATCTTTCCCTCCCTCTAATAACCACTAATCTACTCTCTATTTTCATGAGATTCACTTTTTTAGCTCTCAAAGAACATGCAACATTTATCACTCTCTACCTGGCTTATTTCATTTAAAATAATGACTTCCTGTTCCATCCATGTTGCTGCAAATGACAGGATTTTATTATTTTTAATGGTTGAATAATATTCCATTGTGTGTGTGTGTGTATACACACATATGCATATATATGTACACACACACACACACACACACATTTTCTTTATTCACTCATCCACCGGTGGACCCTTAAGTTGATTCCATATATCTTGGCTATTGAGAATAATACTGTGATAAACATGAGAATTCAGATAACCTCTTCAAATATATTAAATTCCTTTCTACTTTTTTTGGGGAGGGGGACAGAGTCTTGCTCTGTCACCCAGGCTACAAGATAGACTGAAAGAAAAGATTACTTCATTTATTTATTTTAACAAATGATGCTGTAGAAGCAACACATGTTGAAATAAATTTTACAAACAGCCAGGCACAGTGACTTATGCCTCTAATCCTAGCATTCTGATAGGCCAAGGCAGGAGGATCACTTGAACCCAGGAACTGGAGATAGGCCTGGTCAACGGGTAAGACCCTGTCTCTACAATAAATAAAAAAATAAACAAATAGCCTGGCATGGTGGCATGTGCCTGTTGTTCCAAGTATTAGAGAGGCAGAGTTGGAGGAATTGCTTGAGTCCATGAAGTTCATGGTACAAAGAACTCTGTTTGCACCACTGCATTCAGCTTGGCTAACAGACTGAGATCCTGCCTAAAAAAATTACAAACAAAAACAAGAGAAAAACAAGTTTATATGTAAGTTAACATGAATATTTTATATATAGATGAGAGATACTCAGATAATGAGTAGCTCTCAAAGAGGTGACTCATCTCTTTGGTGAATTTCAGGTTATATGGTATCTTCAACCGAGAACAGTAAATTCTTGGAGAAGTAGTAAGATGGAAAAAACAGAAGGACTTTAAGTTGTTATAAATAGCATCTTGGTGGAAGGTGAATCAATGGTAGATAAAGCCTAGCTATCTTGTTACAGTTTGTTAATGTAGATTCCTCTCGTACATTCTCCCGGCTGATAGGGTCCAAAGATGTCTTCGGTGGTTAACATTTGTGAGTTAGTTTGGGGTAGGCAAGGTAATGTTTTTCTTTACAACTCTTTGTCCTGCTTTTAGGCAAATAGATGGAGGGCAGCATGCTTTCCTGCATCTGCTGCTTCTTAATTATATTCAGCTCTCATCTTCCACATAGGAAATTTTAGATAGATTAGAATCAATTTGGATTTTATAGTGAAAATCATGCTCCAGTTTAATTTAATGTATTTCTACGAACGAATTTTGCTAGAGTATTATCTTCTGCAAGTTAAACATATATTCTTAGTTTTCCAGTTCTTACATTAGAAAGATCCGTCTAGATGGGGATTCATTTAGTGTTGCTACTCAGTGTGGTTCAGAGACCAGCAGAATTTGCATCACTCAGGAACTTGTTAGAAAAGTTGAATCTCAGGTCCAGCTCAAGTTACTGAATCAGAATCTGCTTTTTAAACAAGATCACTAGTTGATTCCTATGTCCAGTAAAGTTGAAAAAGTACTAAATTTGCCTTACATTAACTGATCCACCCAATTCAGATCTGCAGATAATGTTTGGTCCTGAAGAGGGGTTGTTTTACCTCAATGTGTCCTTTACTGCCTCTTGCCATTGAGCCACTAGAAAGTGACAAGGTTCTGTTAAGCAGAGCAGAAACTTTATTTGTTGTTCAAGGATTAGAGAAGGAGAGTGTCCCATTCACGTTCTCCCCAGAGATATAGAGGAGGGAGATTTTTAAGGTCTCTCAGAGCAGGTAGGTGGAGACTAAGGGTGGGAATTCCTGGAAAGAGGTGGAGCTTTCCAGAGAAAACTGGAATGTGTGCAGTCTTGTTCTTTTTTTTGCACTGGGCACTCGCTTTATGTGCCTAGCAAAGGGCATCTCTCCCCACTGGGCAGAGATTTTAATATGATAAGGAAGTGAGGATTCAGGTCTGTCTCAGTAGCACTGCCATGCTGAGTTCTTACCTCCTGGCTTGTCTGTGATTACTGGCTGTTGTTTCTGTAAACAAGTACAACTGAGACCACAGGTTGATTTCACAGGTTCTGGGGCTCTTTAACAGAATCGTGGTCATGCTACTGTGACGGTAACTTATCGACACCCTAAGATGCATTGTGATTCAAATTTTAAGGATTTGTTAGAATGATACCAAGGAGTTTTATTTAATGCTAAAGAAAATGAAATCAATATTACTGTAAACCCACTTATGTGTCTGATGTATTATCCATTTCCAAATCCATTAGTTAATAGATTTCATTATTTCATTTCACACTTAAAATACTAAGGTAAGTGCCACTGCCGCCATGTAGCTAGATGTGAAAACTAACGTGAAGCTAAGATTTGTTCAATAAGTATTGCGCATCCTGTGTCTGCAAGTCCCTGCGAATAAAGTGCACATGGCTTCTACTGCTATGTAATATGCAATATTTTGTCATTAGACAAAGGCCAGGCAAGTACAGGGTAGTGTAAGAGCTTGTAAGAGGGAAACCTAAATTGTCGGAAGGGGTTTAGAAAATACTTCTATTTGGAAAGAATATTTAAAGTCATTTCTGAAGAACACATTTTTAGAAAGTTGACTTTGGAGTTTTGTAAGGGGAACTAAGCAGCAGTTGAGGCTGGAACATTTCAGGAATCCTGCAGAACTTTATAGAACAAGGTGCGGACGTTGGACCTTATCCAGAAGTCTAAGGAAGCCACTGGAGGGTTTGAAGCCAGGAAGTGACAGGCGCTGATCCACAGTTGGAAAGGCTCCTTCCCTCAGACCCAAGCAAAGCCCTGCAGGCGGGTGGGTTTACTGGGCCACTCCCCTAGGCTGCCTTTCTCCACCCAGTCACCGCCTCCCGCTTCTCTCAGCCTAGCCCTCAGAGGTGGGTGGGAAACGAGTAAGAGGGGCGGGGGGAAGAAAAACGTTCTCAAAAAAATATTAAAAAGGAAACATCCCACTTGGCAGCGAGTGCGCGGGAAGTTCAGCGCGCGAGTTCCGGGCTTCCCGCCCGCCCGCAGACGACTGCAGCCTGGGTGAGCCCCCAGTCCCCGCCGGGCCCGGCCGCGTCAGTCCGTCCGTCCGTCGGTCTGTCCGCCTCCCCTTCCCCCACACCTCCTTCCTCCCGGCGCCGCGCGGGTCGGGAGGTCGGAGGGGCCCCCTAGGTCTTCAGGACGCCCGCGGCCCGCGTCGCTCCCGCCAGCGCCTCGGCGGCGGCGCCTGCAGAACCCGGGACCGGGCCAGGTTCGGGTCTCGGCCCGGCAGTATCTCGCCGCCCATGCTCCGCGGCTGGGGCCTCTGACGCCTCCACTTGTGGAGTTCTTCCCTGCGCGGCTGTAACTTTAAACCACTCTGAGCGAGGCCTATTTTTATTGGGAAATCAGCGACCAGGGCGTCCGTGGGGAATGCTCAGATGGAGGGCCAGCTCGCCACTTGAAGTTTTCTCACAAATCGGAGGGGAAATAACCTCTTGCCCTAATAATCTCTCTTTTCGATTTCACTTCTATTGCCACCTCCCAGGGAGAGCCAGAATGTTTGCTGTGGGGTCTTTTTGATGAGGGTGTTGCATGAGCTGGAGGAGCTGTATCTGAACTCCACTGCTTGGCCTTTGTGTGGTGATCCCGAGGCCCCCAGACTTGAGCCGGGCCAAAGCTGTGGCCTAGTGTCCCCTCACAGGGATTGCTCCAAGAGCTCCAGGGAACAGGCTCACAGTGGCAAGGACGAGGAGATGAATGTAGAAGCCAAGTACCGCATGGCCTCCCTGTATGTGGGTGACTTACACGCAGATGTCACGGAGGACCTGCTGTTCAGGAAGTTCAGCACTGTGGGGCCGGTGCTGTCCATCCGCATCTGCAGGGACCAGGTTACCCGCCGCTCTCTGGGCTATGCCTACGTGAACTTCCTGCATCTGGCTGATGCCCAGAAGGCGCTGGACACGATGAACTTTGACATCATAAAAGGCAAATCTGTCCGTCTCATGTGGTCTCAGCGTGATGCCTACTTGAGGAGATCTGGAATTGGGAACGTGTTCATCAAGAATCTGGACAAATCTATTGACAACAAAACCCTTTATGAACATTTTTCAGCTTTTGGAAAGATCCTTTCCTCCAAGGTGATGAGTGATGATCAAGGCTCCAAGGGCTATGCATTTGTGCACTTTCAGAACCAGAGTGCTGCAGACAGGGCCATCGAGGAGATGAATGGAAAACTGCTCCTGGGCTGCAAAGTGTTCGTTGGCAGATTCAAATCCCGTAAAGATCGTGAAGCCGAACTCAGAAGCAAAGCTAGTGAATTCACCAATGTTTACATCAAAAACTTTGGAGGTGACATGGATGATGAGAGATTGAAGGACGTTTTCAGCAAATATGGCAAAACTCTGAGTGTTAAAGTGATGACAGATTCCAGTGGGAAATCCAAAGGCTTTGGCTTTGTGAGTTTTGATAGCCATGAGGCTGCCAGGAAAGCTGTTGAAGAAATGAATGGAAGGGACATAAATGGGCAGCTCATTTTTGTAGCCCGGGCGCAGAAGAAAGTGGAGCGACAGGCTGAGTTAAAGCAAATGTTTGAGCAGCTGAAAAACGAACGAATTCGTGGGTGCCAGGTGGTAAAGCTCTATGTTAAGAATCTTGATGACACCATTGATGATGAAAAACTACGAAACGAATTCTCTTCATTTGGATCAATTAGCAGAGTTAAGGTAATGCAGGAAGAGGGGCAGAGCAAAGGGTTCGGCTTGATCTGCTTCTCCTCTCCTGAGGATGCTCTTAAAGCAATGACTGAGATGAATGGCCGCATCTTGGGCTCCAAACCTCTAAGCATTGCCTTGGCCCAGAGACACTAGGAAAAAAAAAGTACCTTCCCGGCTCTGTCTGCAGCAGGTGGGGGAATGATAGTGATCTCTGCCTGAACTGACCTCAGTAAATTTAATATTCCACATGATGGGTGCTTAGTTTAGTAAACTTTGTGATAAAAGACTTTTTTAATATGCAAAGCCATTTATCTTCTTTTGTGGAAAAATAAATGAAGGTTAGTTCATTTTACAAAGGCACATTTTCTAATTTCAATATTGTATATTTCTCTTATTTTGATGTAGTGTTCATAGCAATAAAAACAGATATATTTTTATTACATTTGAACCAAACGAAAAGACATAATTATTTGAATTGTTTATTTTCTTTATTACTTTAGTAATATTGCTAGCTTTAATTTCTTCTATGAAAATATGCTCAAAATAGGTTTTACACCTTAAGATTCCAAAGTATTTTTACCAACATAAATTTTCTAATTTTTCATCCAAGTTTGAGATATCAAACTTTTAGAAATTTATAGTACAAATTTAGTTAAAGATCTAATTTCACTTTGAATTAATGCTTAAGGTACTCAGATATAGTTGAATTTCTTTTAAATTTATATCCTGACATGTTTGTTTTTCTGATGGTTTAAATTAAGATGATGGACATTTTTAATGCTGCCTAAAAAAACAGCTTTATGTGTTTTGTTATTCTTTCCATTAGTTGACTATAATTCAGGTATTTACTAGTTAATCTAAATTGTAACTTGCAGTGTAATACCTTAACTTATACATTCTTTAAATTATAAATCTGTATCATCTCAGGTGATCCAAAGTTGTTGTTGTCTTAAATCTCTTCATACCTATATAGCTTAATATTATACCTTAAATTTTTAACCAGATACTAATATTATGAAAATCATATATGCAGATTATAGAAATTCTGTTTACAAACTTTTAAAATCTCTTTTATATTATTTTGTATAGTGATATTCTCTTAGGTTTCAGAAAAGTAAGTTCCTCTATTTTTATGAACTCACGTCTTTTATTAGACTGTGGTAGCTATGTAACCCATAAGGTTCACTTTTAGCCTTGATTGTTCAGAAACTCACTAATTTTCTGATAAATTGAAGTTACATCACTTATTCTGTTTCCTAGCATAATTTTTAGTTTAGAATCATTCCCCTATTTTCCTTTCTCTCTTGCCTTTCATCTATATTACTCAGCTTTTTAAAATACTTTTTAAAGAATTTTTTTTATATTGGCTTTTAAAATATGCTGCTTCAAATCCATTTGGAAATTGAGGCAAGACTTATTTATTTACATTTAAATAATTGCTTTACAAATTCTGATTCATACCAAAGGTATCTAGCAAATGATTTTGTTGTTACTGTTTTCATATTTTTACTTGGCTTAATCATTTCTTATGACTATTATTCAAATATTCTATTTCATATATTACTAATATAAAATAAATAGTAAAATGTTTTTGGCAATACTTCAGCTTATAATGAGAAAAGCTTGTTACATTTTATTTTTATAGAAATTATATGTATATTCTTTGTACAATCTCTAAAATAAAATTCTTTCAGTCAGTGAAAAAATAAGGACAATAAAAAAATTAAAAGAAGTAGCATATAATTGTATTATGCCAACCAATTCTCTATTACAATTTGTTGCATACTTTTCCAATTTTTTAATCTCTCCACATATATACATCTACGTAATTTAAGAAAAATAGGATAATATTATAAATATTGTTTGAAATTGCTGTCTTAATTAGACAGTATGCTATGGTCAACCTTAATACTCACAATAATTATTTGCCTTATAATCTGGGTGACTTTTATGTTTTGTTCAATGACTTTACCAAAATATAACTAATTTCTTTTTGATGAACTTTATGTCGCTAGATTATTTATTCCTTTATTCTTTTTTCCTCTATCATAAATAACTTGGAGATTAACATTCTTGCAAACTCATATATGCAAATATATCTATTTTCTTAAGAAAATGTTTAGAAATGGAATTAACCATTAAAATAAAGTCAATTTTAAAAAATAATCTTGATAAATATTGCTTAAATGCTGTCCAGAAAACCTCTGGCACTTACGTTGTCATTGTAGGAGAATGCCTATTTCCCTATGCTCCAGGAAACAAGAGATTTTGTTTTAAGCTGTTGGTCAATTCAATATGATATATGTAAAGCAAACTATTTCATCATCGCTTTATTTCACTTTTTTAAATTACAAAAGTTAAACAGCATTTCTGTACCTACTGTTTGTATTTTCATACTTATGAGTTAATGTTTCATGATCATAATTATTTTCCTGTTGGAGTGTTTTTTATTTACATGGATTTTTAGATTTCTTTGAATATTATAACAACATTTTAGACTTTTCCCCCTGATATTTTACTTTCGTTATAGTTTTGAAGATTATTCCAAAATTAAATGTTAAGCTGGAAAGTTTCAGTATTTTACTTAAATGGCTTTGATGTCATGCTTCAAAATATTTTGAACACTTTAAATATATATATTCACACAAATATATATATACCCACACAATTCATCTGTATTGTACTTATGACTTTCAGAATTTCATATTCTCAATGCTTTTAACTAAAATTTTCGTTCTTAAAAAGTATCATATAAAACTTATAGTAAATCTTTTCAAAATATTATGCTTTTCCATTTTTAATAACATATATTTTGGTAAATACTTGATTCAGATAGCCAATGAACTAAAGTTGGCACATGAGTTTCACATAAATTCTTATACTAGATAAGTATTTACCAAAACATATATCGGAAACAGAGAGTTCTTAAAAACTTTACCAGACAAGAAGACGGGAAAATACATTAAGTGTGCCTGGCCTTGACATCTTATTCTGGATAATCTAGTCCTCATCTTATTTTGAAAAGCTAATCTATAAAACTGCCCTTGACATCTTATTCTGGATAATCTAGTCCTCATCTTATTTTGAAAAAGCTAATCTGTAAAACTCTTCAAATATTTGAACAATATTTGATAATATTTACATATATTTTCAAGATAATATCAGGAAACTGAGTTCTCTCATGTATATAAGGAGTTAATAGTACATAACATTAGATGTCTAGATGAATATAGCTATTGCTTAATTACGCAATAATTGCCTTCTTAGTAGACAGTGCTTATTTTAGCATTTACTGTTAAGAAATGATTAAGTTTACAAAAATATACAATCTATGGATTTCTTTAATTTATTTAAATTTTGTTCATTCTCATTTTTTTGGTGCTTTATAATAGCAAGTTATCTTAGTTGCAAATAGAGATTCATTCTTTAAAGAGTATTAAATCTTTTGTGCCAAAGTGCCTTAATAAATAAGTAGAATCTTAACTTTTCTGATAAGCATTCCAGTAAAAGCTAATGTGGGTAGATATGCCTGGATCCACTGTTTCTACTTTCGCCTTTCTCTCAACACATACTGCCACACTGCTGTGTAGTTGCCTGCTTACATGTATATCCATTTCAAGAAAAATATTCTTTTAATATTTCTTCTTTTAAATTTCAAATAGGAATTTATAGTTTTTTGAAATAAAAATTCTAAAATGATTTAATGTTGTTATTTTCATGTTCTCAATATTCTTATATATCCACTGAGAAAATGTCAAATAAAATCTTGATATTTCAAAGGTGAAGGCATGTCTGAAAATGATTTTTATTTATTATAATGTATTTCTGATTTTCCAAAGATCATTTCTATCAGAATAAACTGAAAATAGCTTGTGTTTTTTAGTGAAGATACTTGTATTTCAGGTTTTCAAGGCCAATTTCTGTATGAACTATTATTTCCTTTTTAAGTTACTCATAATCATGGGCTCACAATTGAAATGAAAACACTAACATAGATCAAGTTTTATGAGGAATAATAAATTATTTCAAAGACACTTCTGAATTTGTTGTTAAATTCAACTAACCTGCCAAGTGCTTAGAATTGGCTTACTCATAGTTCATTTGGAAGTATGGCCCATAATTTAATTTAAAGCATAGATACAATAAAACAATAGAAGAAAAATATAATTTTTAAAAATCTACACTTCAAAAAATAGAGCAAATTAAATGCCCGCAGGATACTTTTGACATACGTAGAGAAGTGTGTGTGTGTGTTTATATGTGTATGTGTATATACGTGTGTGTGTGTGTATATTCACACACACACTTATATCTCTCAAGTATATGTGTAATCAAGTCTGAGTTATACATACATTTGCCTTTGAATTAAAGTCAGCTTATTTTGCAAGTGTGCCCAGAGGAAATATGTATAATTCTGTGTTGGTTTTGTCTCATGGTCATGTCGTATTTTAGAGTTCACAGAATGCTCTTAATTGCAGTTGCCCTGAATGAAACAATTGAATTCAAATGAGAAGGAAATTTATCTTCTTAGTGGCATTCTTAGCTGTAGTAGAGAAAACACCTTAACTTCTGAGAGCGATTCATAATTTGTAAAATGATATTCCATCAGATTTTGTTAACCCATTTATATCTGCATCTCCTTAGATATTTTAAAAATCCTTATTTTGAAGTTCTGCCAAACACTAATAGCACATTTGAGTTGCGAAGGCAATGTCACTGAAGTGGCAGATATTATTATTTTTTGCATTCAGTGAATATTAGTCATAATTTATTTTTTGTTTGTTTTTAAAATCAGTATCTCCAGTGGAATTTTCTTATTATAGAGAGCCATATCTGATGGTCTGTAGGGCATCACGATTTTGATTTACATCTTATTTTTTCTTTGTACATGTGCTAGTAGCATACTTATGCGCTACAAGTTTTGATATGTTGCCAATACTAGTTCCTTGAGGTTAAAGTAAGCCTTTATAATAGTAATGCCAGAATATCTTTGTTAATCAAAGAAATACCTAAATTTGAATGCAAGCCAAATCTTAGAATTATAACTAGATTATTTTGATACATTATTTTACTGAATTGCCATCAGAAGCATTAGAAATCTAGCATTATTCACCACGCTAGTTACTAATATTTTATATATAGTTCATATACAAATGACATTTATATTGTATAGATTGCAATTGATAAAAGACCATCAGTTCTGAAGTTATATGGTAATCCAGCTCTTAATATTTGTTTTGATTTTACCCCAAAAGATATTGGTAAATGCATGTTTGATCATATCATTCTTCTGCTTAAAAGCCTTCCCTGGCCTTTCATTACTCTTAAAATCAGGTATAAATCTTTACTCTGGTCTAGGAGACCTTGCATTCTCTGGTCCTTGTGTATTCTTTAAACTTTTCTTGTACTTATATTTCCCTTGGTCAATCTACTGGAAATTAATTGGTCTTGTTTCAACTCTTTTAAAAGTGTCAGGATAATTCCTGCCTCACTAAAAGTTTTAACCTTTTAACAGATAGAATGCTGTGTATTGTAATGGTGGAACAAATCTTCCAACTGGTTTATGAAAAAACAAATATAGTGAAAGGATTTAATTGCCTTCAAAAAAGAATATATTGTAAGTATAGGTAGCCAGGAATAGGGTTTTGTTCCAGAATTCTCAGTGCAAGTTTAATTGGTTCTGTTTATGTGACATTCTTTTTCTAAACCAATCACTGTAGCCAAGATAATGAGATTTACTGATTAGCCAGGGTGAGGTGACATATTCAAACGTTGACCAAAAACATTCTTGACCAAGAAAGGTAGAGATTGTTTTTCAAGGAAAAATCAAGATACAAGTGCCAGAAAAAGTGTGAACCACTGTAGAATGAACCCTCCCATCCCAGTATCTACAATATATGAGCTGTTTAAACTATTCCCAGTGCCTGGGATACTCTCCCTTCATCTTAATCTGATTCTTGCTTATCTTTTTCTGCTTATCTTTCAGGTTCCAGCTTAAATATTATTTTCAAGCAGAGTCTTTCGAATTCTCAGTACTCCCACCTCCCTTTCTACTTTGCCAGCATAGCACTTATTAGAGGAGCAAAATAAAACTCCTCCACCCCCAGGACAGGCAACGTAAGTCATTGTTTTGATTAGTAGCTGGCTCTTTAATCAATCCTTGTGTACCAGTTGACAAACTTATTACAAATAATTATCTGCTCTTTTCTTTTTCTCAATACATGTGACTGGATTGTTAACCCAATATATGGCCTGAAAAGTTCTGTCTCTTTCAGGTTTCTTTCACTGTACAGGTGACTATGACAGCATGAAATTCCGAGTTATGTTCAGGAAGTGATAGAAGAACATTCTTAGGTTTCAAGGTCTAAGCCACAGTTTTTATCCATGGTTTTTAATAGTCTAAAATTTATTTTATTGAACATTATATAGATATAACTATGTACCTTTTTTCGATTATTCTAATGTTCTAATGTTTCTTTTATACTTCTCTCTAGGGAGCCTTGTGGAGAGACAAGGTGTTTGGGCAAGATCTAGGTATTCTTACTTAGGCTTCTGGAGTTGCTAATATTAGAAGCCATCCAAAGCCAGACTAGATTAAATATTGATGCCCAACATAGACTTGGGCTCATATAGGCAGTCTAGAATTTGGGAGCCAAATTGAAATATATAAGTAATCTTCTTTTCAAAATGGAAGTATTTTTCTTTTTTTCTTTTTCTCTCAAGGGACAGGAAATTCTAACTATAGAATGTAAACCTACAAAAGCTATGATACTTTTTTCAAAGTTAGATCACATATCAAAGTGTTACAGAGAGAAAAAGAGTCAGTCTCTTGGAAAAGCTTAGGAGGATCACCTTTAAATATTTATGTTTTTTAAAAAATATTAACAGGTCATTCCCCTCCATATTTCTACTTTTTCATATTTTAGGATATAGGATGGGTATATTTATTTGTTGGATATCTGATCTTATTCTAGAAGGAGCATTTGAAAGAAGCTCTGTTGCATAATAAAAATAAATAAATAAATAAAGTGTCTGAGCACGGTGGCTCATGCCTGTAATCCCAGCACTTTGGGAGGTCAAGTTGGGCAGATCATGAGGTCAAGAGATCAAGACCCCTCTGGCCAACATGGTGAAACCCCATCTCTACTAAAAAAATATAAAAATTATCTGGGCGTGGTGGTGTGCGCCTGTAGTCCCAGCTACTCGGGAGGCTGAGGCAGGAGAATTGCTTGAACTCGGGAGGCGGAGGTTGCAGTGAGCCAAGATCAGGACACTGCACTCCAGCCTGGCGCCTGGTGACAGAGCAAGACTATGTCTCAAAAAAAAAAAAAAAAAGTAAGTTTCAAGTCTTCAAAAACTTGATGTATGGGATAGGGAAGAATATTCAGTAGCAAATCACTGCTTCTTACGAATCTTTTATTAGATATTGGTTTATGAAGTGCACACACAACAGCAATACAGAACTAAAATAGTATAGGCAATAAAAGGGAGCAAATCAACATATTGATGAGGAACATTCATTTAGCTAAACTCTAAAGAGTAATCTTGATTATCTTAAACTTTATTCACATGGATTCATAAAGCATGAATCCTCATGTCACATAATTTTATTCAGCATATTTTAATGAGATTCATTTTATACCACTGAGTTTAGTAGTACTGTGCTTATTGTTATTGTCATATTATTCTGTTGGGTGACTGTATGACAAATTATTTATTATTTTATATAAACATTTGGGTTGCTTTTGTATTATAACAAGTAATGCCACTATGAAAATTATCATAGATGTCTTTCTTTTTGATTAAGATATAATTTGCATAGTATAAATATAACTATTTTCAAGCATAAATTTACTGGTTTTTATTGTATTCACAAGGTTGTGCAAAATCACCACTATCTATTTTTGGGATATCCCCGTCACCTCACAATGAAACTTTATGCCAAGGAGCAGTCACTTCCCGGTCTCCACTCCCCACAGCCCCTGGCAACCATAATATAGTTTGTGTCTCTATGGATTTATATATTCTGAACCTTTTATATGTGCATATATGTAGTATAAATAGTATTATATAATATATGATCTTTTGTTTCTGCCTTCTTTTACTTAATGTTTTAAACTTTCATCCATGTTGGAGCATGTTATCAGTACTTCATTCCTCTTTATGACCGCATAATAGTCATTTGCATGAATAAACCACATTTTCTTTATTCATGTATCATTTGATGGATATTTGGAATGTTTCCACTCAGACTACAATGAATAATACTGCTATGAACATTCAAGTAGAGGATTTTATATGAATACATGTTTTCAGTTCTCTTTGTTATATTAATAAGTAAAGACAGTTTCTCATTGTCATTATCAATTTTGTTCATCTTTTAGATGAACCAACCTTTGGCTCCATTCATTTTCTCTATTATTTTTCTATTCTTAATTTAGTTTATTTCTGATATCATCTTTACTGTTTCCTTTCTTTTGCTTGCCTTGGGCTAGTGTGCTTTTTTATTTGTATTTTCTTAAGGTAACAAGTTAGGATATTGATTTGAAATTTTTCCTCTTTTTTTAATATAGACATTCACAGCTATATATTCCCTTCAGCACTGCTCTAGGGGCAACTAATATGTTCCTGTGTTGTGTTTTTGTTTTCATTGATTTAAACTGCTTTGGTATGTGTTTTGCTTTAATTGAAGTCAGAGTATTTTCTAATTTCACTTTTGGTTTCTTCTTTGACTCGTTGCTGATTTAACAGTTTATTTTTAACTTCTATATATTTTTTAATATTTCCCAAATTATTTCCTGATATTGATTTCTAATAATATTCCATTGTGGTTAATGAACATTGTATTATTTCAATTCTTTTTTTTTTAAATATTGAGACTTACTTAATAGCTAACATGTGGCTTGTTCTGAAAAATCATGTGCACTTGAGAAGAATGTGCATTCTGCTGTTATTATCTGGAGTACTGTATAGATATGTGGTAGGTGTAGTTGGCATATACTGTTGTTCCAGTCATGTATTTCCTTTTTAATTTTCTGTCTGGTTGAAACATATAGAATAAGCAAGCAAAATATCAATAAAGATATAGAGTAGGGTAAATGGACCAAATTGGCATATATAGAATCAAGAGAAAACAACTGCAGAACACATGTTAGTTTTATGTATAAGTGGAATATTTTCAACCATATACCCAATAATGAGCCATAAACATACCCACAATACATTTCCAGAAATGAATATCATACTGAATATTTCTACTGACAATTATGCAATTCAACTAGGGATCAAGAAGAATATATAACTAGAAAATCCTTATAGACTCAGAAATTAAGATATACACTATAAAATCACAATGGACATTTAGAGTATTTTGAATTGAGGCCAAATGCAGAGCCTCACGCCTGTAATCCCAGCACATTGGGAAGCTGAGGTGGGCATATCACCTGAGGTCAGGAGTTTGAGACCAGCCTGGCCAATGTGGAGAAATTCTGTCTCTACTAAAAATACAAAAATTAGCCAGACATGATGAGGTGCACCATAATCATAGCTACTTGGGAGGCTGAGGCAAGATAATGGCTTGATCCCAGAAGGCGGAGGTTGCAGTGAGCTGAGATTGTGCCACTCTACTTCAGCCTGGATGACAGAGCAAGACTGTCTCCAGATATATATATGTGTGTGTGCGTGTGTGTGTGTGTGTATTTTGTGATTATATAAACTATCCAAACTTATGAGAAGTATTATAGTCATACTTTGTGGTTTATTTGTAGTTTTAAAAATGTATATATTAGAAAAGAAAATGTTAAGAAATGAGCTAAATGTTTAGAAATTGGGAAAAGGACAGTAATTAGAAGAAAGTAGAAGAAAATTAAGAATAGAAATTAAAGAAATAGAAAAAAGAAAGCCCCAAACTACACAAGAACCGAAGGGTAGTATACAAGTCAGTTAAAAATATGAGAGATTCTACATCAATCTGTAAGCTGCTTCAAAGTTACCTTTTCATTCTAACAACAACTGAAAAACTTAACAGACTGAATAATCAACAACTCTTAGACATGTCAGAGAAATAGTTGTCAGAGCAAACCACTGTCTCCAAAATTAGAGAGGCAGATAGACAGAAAAACAGAATCACAATTTAGCAGAACAGAGGCTCACATGCAGAAACCTGTATGGAACCAGCAGTCAAGTAGGAAAATATAAACTGTAATTGTATTGCTAATGGCTTAATGTAGATGATCCTGAGAGATCAAAACTGCCGGCAGACACAGTCCTTGGGGGTTCCCTACACTTTTGCGAGGTTATGTTTAGGAGCTGTCCCAATTTCTCACAGTGAAGAACAGAGTAAAATTATTTTTATAGTTCTTATCGGGTAAGGAGAAGACAGTATTCTGTTATACTTAATCAGGCCTACCATCAAAAGAATGTATATACATATGGTAAAAGAAACTATATGTAAACACACACACACACACACACACACACACACACACACACACACATATATATACACAGTATATATAGATATAGATGTAGATATATACATGCCTGGTAAAAGGAACTGTGTGTGTATACACATCTGCCTATCAAAGATATAGATAGATATAGATATAGATATAGATGATACAGATATAGATATATATCTGCCTATCAACAAAATTGTAAGGTCTAACAAATGGCAAAATACACTTTGAAGAGATAGAGCAAGCATCAGAACCAGACTCAAATATGACAGCAATGTTGGTATAATCAAATCATGAATTTAAACAACTTTGGTTAATATGTTAAGAGCTCTAATGGAAAAAGTAGACAATATGCAAGAATAGATGGACAATGTATGCAGAGAGATGAGAATTCTAAGAAATAATAAAAAAGAAACTCAAAAGATCAAAAACACTCAGAAATAAAGAATGCCTTTGATGGACTCATTATTAGTAGGCTGGATAAGGCTAAGGAGAAAATCCCTGAGCTTGAGAATGTCTTGATGGAAACTTCCCAAATGAAAAACACAGTGAAGAAAAGAGCAAAAAAATTATTCAAGAACTATGAGACAACTAAAGAAAATGTAACATATGAATAATGAAAACATTAAGTGAAGAAGAAAGAGGCAATGAAACAGAAGAAATATCTGAAACAATAATGACTAAAAATCTTCCAAGAGTAATATCAGACATCAGAAAATAGATTCTGAAAGCTCAGAAAGCTCCAAGCAGTACACACACACACACACAAACAGTTCTGAAAGTGTGATATTCAAACTGCAGAAAAGTAAGAATAACAAAAAGTTTTGAAAGAAATCAGAGGAAAATGACATCTTATCTAGGGATGAGTAAAGATACAAATTATATCTGAGTTCTCAGTAACCATGCAAGCAAGTAGTAGAGTGAAAACTTTACTCAGGAAGAAGTGTTGAGAGAAAATAAAACAAAACAATCAAACAAAAACTTCGCCATCCTAGTACTTGTATTCTTCAAGATTATTCTTCAAAAGTGAAGGAAGAAGGAAAGACTTCCTTAAAACAACAAAAATTGAAATATGGAACTATCTAAAATGCTCAGTTAAAATTATAAAACAAAAAATGTAGAAGACATCAAAAGGGTGGAAAATGTGAGCATCAAATAAAAAACGGAAGCAAATATGATCTAAATTAATCCAACTAAATAAAAATTACTTTAAACATCAGTGGTCTGCAGATACCAGTTAAATGACAGAAATTATCAGAGTTTATAAAAAAAAAAAAACAGTCTATCTTGTGTACAAGAAACTCACTTTGAATATAATATCACAAGTAAATTAAAAGTAAAGGAATGAAGAAAGTAGAGATGAAATCTACTAACACTAATAAAAGAAAGTAGGAGTATGTATATTAATATCAGACAAAGCAGACTTCAAAATAATTTATCAGGGTAAAAAGGGCATTACATAATGATAAAGGAGTCACTTCTTCAAAAATGCATATTGATTCTTAATGTGTATATGCCTGAAAACAGTGTCAAAATATTTTAGATGAAAACTAGTAGAACTGCAAGAAAAAATAGATGAAAATTTATGCATCTACTATTATAGTTATAGACTTCAACAGCTCTCTATCCAAAATAAGCAGGTTAGTAAAGACATAATTCAATACAACAACACAATCAATCACCTGGATACAGCTGAAATCTATTCATTGCTTCATCTAGTATCACCAATTCAAGGTAAAACATATCAGCAAACCAGGAAACGAGAGGAACTTACTCAACTCGATAAAAAGAATCTATAAAAAACACGCTGTAGCTGTTACGTACTTAATGGTAAGAAACTTGAAACTTCCCTTCCAAGATCAGAAACGAGGTAAGGATGTCCCGTCACCACTATTGCTGTTTAACATTGTACTGAAAATTCTAACTGATAAAATGTAACTCAAAAAAGAAATAAAAAGTATACAAATTTGGAAGGAATAAATGAAAATGATGCTTATTCACAGATGGCATGATCATTATACAGAAAATCCAAAAGAATCGACAAAAAAATATACTAAACCGATAAGCAATCATAGCAAGGTTGCAGGATACAAGTTTAATACACAAAAGTCAATTCCTTTTCTGTATACTAGCAATGAACAAATTGAAATTTAACTTTAAAACACATTACCATTTACATTAGTAGCTTAAAATTATGTATTTAGTTATAACAGTATGTGTAGGACATCTATACGAGGAAAACTACAAAACTGATAAAGAAAAACATTAAATATTCTATGTTCATGGTTAGAAAAATTCAGTATTATCACAATATCATGCTTCCTAAATTAATGTATAGATCCAGTGCAATCTCAATAAAAATTTCACTACTTTCTTTTGTTGGGTATTTACAAACTGATTCTACAGTTTATATGGAGAAGTAAGAGACCCAGAATAGCCAATACAATATTGAAGGAGATAAACAAATTTAGAGGGCACTACTCCAATTCAAGCCTTACTGTAAAGTGATTATAATCAAGACAATGTGGTGTTGAGAAAAGAATTGACAATTAAATCAATGAAACAGAATAGAGAGCTCACGAATAGAACCACATATAGTTGACTGATTTCTGACAAATGTGCAAAGAGAATACAAGTGAGAAAAAATTGTCTTTTCAACAAATTTGTTAAAAAAAAATTGGACATGCATATGTAAGTAAATGAACACAGACACAGACCTCATACTTTCTACAAAAATTAACTCAAAATGGATCATAGACTTAAATGCAAAACTCTAAAACTTCTAGGAGACAACATAGGAGAAAATCTAGATGACTTTGAGAGTGACAATGACTTTCAGATACAATACCAAACATAGGAGAAAATCTAGATGACTTTGAGAGTGACAATGACTTTCAGATACAATACCAAAGACACAATTCATACAAAATAATAGAGAAGCTGGACTGCATTGAAAAATTCTGCTTTGTAAAATACATTGTCAAGAGAATGAGAAGACAAGTTATACAATTAGACATCTAATAAAGGATTATTATCCAGAATATAGAAATAACTATTAAAACTCAACAATAAGTAAATGAATAACCTGATTTAAAAAATAGGCAGAAGACATCTCACTAAAGGAGATATACAGATGGTGAATAAGCATACGAACAGATGTCAATAGAGACTCTCCAATAAAAATAACAAGGCAGTATTATTATAAACTTATTAGAATAGCCATAATCCAAAACACTAACATCAAATTCTGACAAGGATATACAACAACAGGAACTCTCATTCCTTACTTGTGAGAATGCAAAATGGTACAGCCATTTTGTAAGAGAGTTTTGTATTTTATTCCAAAACTAAACATGTATACCATATTATTCAGAAATCACACTCCTTGGTATCTACGCAAAGGAGTGAAAAGTTTTGTCCACACCAAGGTGTCCTTTAGTAGTTGAATGGAGAAATACACTGTGATACATGCACCCAGTGAAATATTCAGCACCAAAATGAAATGATCTGTCAAGCCATGAAAAGATATGGAGGAATCTTAAATGAATATTACTTAGTAAAAGAAGCCAATCTGAAATGGCTATGTACTGTATAATTCCAACTATATGACATTCTGGAAAAGGCAAAAGTGTAAAGATAACAAAATCAGTGCTTGACGGTGGTAGGGGGGGAGGGAGCCCAGTCTGTGGCTTGTCTTTCTTGTGACCTCTAAAATCATATTTTACATTTAGATACACAATACACTTGGAATTTATGTTTTGTTACAGTGGGATGTCAGAGTGATGTGTCTTACTTTTTACATTTAGACATTCAGTAGATTCAGTACTGTTTATTGAAAAGTTTATGCTTTTCCTGCAGTATCCTGAATCATTTATTACCATAAATCAGATGTCCCTATTTGTTCAGTGTTGGGGTCAGTCTCTGGAATCTGTTCCATTATTCTTGTTGTCTATCCCTTGCCAGTGTCATACAATCTTTATTACTTTATAAGATATCTTCATTTCAGGTCATGGAAATCTTTCATCTTTTTCTTCTTACTTAAGTTTGTCTTGATTATACCTGGCTTTATGAATATCCATAGATATGATGAAATCAACCTGTTAAGTTCTACAGTCACACACACAATAAACTTGTAAAGTTCTAAACACACACACATATAATCTTGTTGGGATTTTATTAATATCATGGCTTTTTTGATAAATTTAAGGAGAATTGAAACCTTTAAAATATAGCCTTCTAATCAATAAAGATAGATATTAATATATTGGTCTTCTTTTTCAATAATATTTTACAAATTTTATGTAGAATTCTTGCATATCTTTATTAGTTTATTTCTAGATGTATATTTCTAAGTTTTAATAAAACAATACTAATTCTTGTTTTTAACAAATATACTGAATACATTTACATCCAACTTTTATTTTAGGTTCAGCTCTATATTTGAAGGTAAATTCCAGGTGTGAATGTGTAGTTAGCTATATAGGTGAATTTCATGTCTCAGGGGTTTGGTGTTAAGATTATTTTGTCACCCAGGTAATAAGCATAGTATTTTATTTGTAGTTTTTCAACTTCTCCCTTCTACTATTCTCCACTTTCAAGTAGGCCCCAGTGCTTGTTGTTCCCTTCTTTGTGTCCATATATACTCAAAGTTTATTTCCCACTTATAGGTGAGAACATGTGGTATTTAGTTTTCTGTTTGTGCTTTACTTCACTTAGGATAATGACCTCTCGCTCTATCTATATTGCAACAGAGGACATGATCTCATTCTTTTTTTTTTAATATATATATTTTATTTCACTTTAGGTTCTGTGGTACATGCGCAGAACATGCAGGATTGTTGCATAGGTATATACACGGCAATATGCTTTGCTGACTCCATCCCCCTGTCACCTATATCTGGCATTTCCCCCTATGTTATCCCTCACCAACCTCCCAACCCCCAGCTGTCATTCCCGTATTTGCCCCCAACAGACCCCAGTGTGTGCTGTTCCCCTCCCTGTGTCTATGTGTTCTCATGGTTCAACACCTGCCTATGAGTGAGAACATGCAGTGTTTGATTTTCCCTTCTTGTGTCAGTTTGCTGAGAATGATGGTTTCCAGATTCATCCATGTCCCTACAAAAAACATGAACTCATCATTTTTTATGGCTGCATAGTATTCCATGGTGTATATGTGCCACATTTTCCTTGTCTAATCTATCATCGATGGACATTTGGGTTGGTTCCAGGTCTTTGCTATTGTAAGTAGTGCCACAAAGATCATACTTGTGCATGTGTCTTTAAAATAGAATGATTTATAATCCTTAGAATATGTACACAGTAATGAGATTGCTGGGTCAAATGGAATTCCAGGTCCTTGAGGAATCACCACACTGTCTTCCACAATGGTTGAACTAATTTACATTCCCACCAACAGTGTAAAAATGTTCCTATTTTTCCACATCCTCTCCAGCATCTGTTGTCTTCAGACTTTTTAATGATCGCCATTGTAACTGACCTGAGATGGTATCTCAATGTAGTTTTGATTTGCATTTCTTTAATGACCAGTGATGATGAGCATTTTTTTCATATGTCTGTTGGCCTCATGTATGACTTCTTTTGAGAAGTGTCTGTTCATATCTGTCGCCCACTTTTCAATGGGGTTGTTTTTTTCTTGTAAATCTGTTTTAGTTCTTTGTACATTATGGATATTAGCTCTTTGTTGATTCTGGATATTAGCTTTTTGTCAGATGGGAAGGTTGCAAAAATTTTTTCCCATTCTCTTGGTTGCCGGTTCACTCTAATGATTGTTTCTTTTGCTGTACAGAAGCTCTGGAGTGTAATTAGATCCCATTTGTTTATTTTGGCTTTTGTTGCCAGTGCTTTTGGTGTTTTAGTCATGAAGTCCTTGCCTATGCCTATGTCCTAGGTTTTCTTCTAGGGTTGTTATGGTGTTAGGCCTTATGTTTAAGTCTTTAATCCATCTGGAGTTAATTTTAGTGTAAGGTGTCAGGAAGAGGTCCAGTTTCTGCTTTCTGCACATGGCTAGCTAGTTTTCCCAACACCATTTATGAAACAGGGAATCCTTTCCCTATTGCTTGTTTTTGTCAGGTTTGTCAAAGATCAGTTGGTCATAGATGTGTGGCATTGCCTCTGAGGCCTCTGTTCCATTCCATTGATCTATATATCTGTTTTGGTACAAGTACCATGCTGTTTTGATTACTGCAGCCTTGTAGTATAGTTTGAAATCAGGTAGTGTGATGCCTCCAGGTTTGTTCTTTTTGCTTGGGATTGTCTTGGCTATGTGGGCTCTTTTGGTTCCATATGAAGTTTAAGTTGGTTTTTTCCAGTTTTGTGAAGAAGGTCATAGGTAGCTTGATGAGGATAGCATTGTATCTATAAATTACTTTGGGCAGTATGGCCATTTTCACAATATTGATTCTTCCTAACCATGAGCATGGAATGTTTTTCCATCTGTTTGTGTCCTCTCTTATTTCCTTGAGCCGTGGTTTATAGTTCTCTTTGAAGAGGTCCTTTACATCCTTTGATAGTTGTATTCCTAGGTATTTTATTCTCTTTGTAGCAGTTGTGAATGGCAGTTTGTGCTTGATTTGGCTCTCCATTAGTCTGTTATTGGTGTATAGGAATGCTTGTGATTTCTGCACATGGATTTTGTATCCTGAGACTTTGCTGAAGTTGCTTTTCAGTTTAAGGAGATTTTGGTCTGAGATGATATGGTCTTCTAAATATACAATCATATCATCTGCAAATAGAGACAATTTGGCTTCCTCTTTTCCTAATTGAATACGCTTTATTTCTTTTTCTTGCCTGATTGCTCTGGCTAGAATTTCCAATACTATATTGAATAGGAGTTGTGAGAGAGGGCATTCTTATCTAGTGCCAGATTTCACAGGGAATGCTTCCAGTTTTTGCTCATTCAGTATGATATTGGCTGTGGGTTTGTCATAAATAACTTTTATTAATTTGGGATACATTTCATCAATATCTAGTATATTAAGAGTTTTTAGCATAAAGGGCTGTTGAATTTTGTCAAAGGCCTTCTTTGCATCTATTGTGATAATTATGTGGTTTTTCTCTTTGATTCTATTTATGTGGTGGATTACGTTTATAGACTTGCGTATGTTGAACCAGCCTTGCATCCCTGAGATAAAGCCTACTTGATAATGATGGATAAGTTTTTTGATGTGTTGTTGCAATCAGTTTGCCAGTATTTTATTGAAGATTTTTGCATCAGTGTTCATCATGGATATTGGCCTGAAGTTTTCTGTTTTGGTTGAGTCTCGGCCTGGTTTTGGCATCAGGATGATGTTGTTCTCATAAAATAATTTGGGAAGGAATCCCTCTTTTTGTATTGTTGGGGATAGTTTCAGAAGGAGTGGTACCAGCTCCTCTTTGTATGTCTGGTATAATTAGGCTGTGAACCCATCTAGACCTGGGCTTTTTTTGGTTGGTAGGCAGTTTCTCATTCTTTTTTGTGGCTGCATAATATTCCATTGTGTATATGTACCACATTTTCTTTTATGCACTCTACCATTGATGAACATTTAGGTGGATTCCATGCCTTTGTTCTCATGATTGGTTGTGATGAACATTTGCATGTATATGTCTTTGTGGTAGGATGATTTATATTCATTTGGGCATATACACAATAATAGGATTGCTTGACTGAATGATAATTCTGTTTTAAGTTCTTTGAGAGATTGCCACACTGATTTTCACATAGCTGAACTAATTTACATTCCCACAACTGGTGATAAGTGTTCCCTTTTCTTCACAGCCTCATAAGCATCTGTTATTTTTTGTCTTTTTAATAATATTCATTCTTATTAGTATGTGATGCTTTCTCATTGCGGTTTTGATTTTCATTTCCCTAAAGATTAGTAATTTTGAACATTTTTCCAGATGCTTGTCAGCTGTTTGTATGTTTTGTTGTTGTTGTTGTTTGTTTGTTTGTTTTGAACAGTGTTTCTTTATGTCCTTTACCCACTTTTTAATGGGGTTGTTTGGTTTTGCTTGCAAATGTGTTTACATTTCTTATAGATTCTGGATATTACACTTTTGCTGCATTTGTAGTTTGCAAATGTTTTCTCCTATTTTGTAGGTTGTCTTGTGCAAAAGTTATGCAAGAGCTGTTTGGTTTAGTTACGTCCCGTTTGTCAATTTTTGTTTTTGTTGCAATTGCTTTTGGTGTCTTTGAATGAAATTTTTGCTAGGTCCTATGTCCAGAATAGTACTTCCTAGGTTGTCTTCCAGAATTTTTATAGTTTTGGGCTTTACATGTAAGTCCTTAATCCATCTTGAGTTGTTTTTTGTATATGATGCAAGGAAGGGGTCCAGTTTCAATCTTCTGCATATGGCTATCCAGTTATTCTAGCACCATTTATATAATAGAGTGTCCTTTCCCCCTTGCTTATTTTTCTTGATTTTGTTGAAGATCAGATGGTTGCAGGTGTGAGGTATTATTTCTGGACTCTCTATTATGTTGCACTGGTCTATGTGTCTGTTTTTGTACCAGTACCATGATGTTTTGGTTATTGTAGCCTTGTAGTATAGTTTGAAGTTGGTCAATGTGATGCCTTCAGCTTTTTTCTTTTTACTTAGGATTGCCTTGTTTATTAAGGCTCTTTTGTAGTTCAACATGAATTTTTAGATAGTTTTTCTTTTTTTGTTTTTCTTGCTTCTATGAAGAATGTTGTTGGTAGTTTGATAATGGATAGCATCGAATATGTAAACTGCTTCTGTTTTATTTGAGTAGCGTTTTGTGATTCTTGTTGCAGAGATAACCTTGTTGGTTAGCTGTATTTCTAAGTATTTTATTTTTGTGTGTGTGTGGCAATTGTGAATTGGATTGTGTTTCTGATTTGACTCTCAGCTTGGATGTTTCTGTTGTATATTAATGTTACTGATTTTTATACAATGATTTTGTATCCTGAAACTTTGCTGAAGTAGTTTATCATATCTAGGAGATTTTAGGCAGAGACTATGATGTTTTCTAGGCATAGCATCATATTGTATGTATTACAGGGATAGTTTGTCTTTTTCTCTTCCTATTTAGATGCCTTTTATTTCTTAGTCTTGCCTGATTGCTCTGGCTAAGATGCTCTACACTATGTAGAACAGGAGTGATGAGAAAAGGCAACCTTGTTTTGTTCCAGTTTTCAAGGGGAATGCATCCAGCTTTTGTCATTCAGTATGACGTTGGCAATGAGTTTATCATAGATGGCTCTTATTTTGAGGTATGTCCCTTTAGTACCCAGTCTGTTGAGGGTTTTTAACATAAAGGGATATTAACTTTTATTGAAAGCCTTTTCTGCATCTATTGAGATGATTACATGGTTTTTGCTTTTAGTTCTGTTTATGTGATAAATCACATTTATTGACTTGCATATGTGCAACCAACTTTGCCTCACAGGGATAAAGCCTGATTCTGGTGGATTAGCTTTTTGTTGTGCTGCTAAATTTAATTTGCTTTTATTTTATTGAGGCTTTTTGCACCTATGTTCATCAAGAATATTGAATTTCTGTTATTTTGTTATGTCTCTGCTAAGTTTTGGTATCAGGATGATGCTGACCTCATAGAATGAGCTCAGGAGAAGTCTCACCTCCTCAATATTTTGGAATAATTTCAGTAGGAATGTTACTACTTCTCCTTTATTTATTTGGTATAATTCAGCTATGAATTATTCTGGTCTTGGACTTTTTCTGATTGGTAGGCATTTTATTACTGATTTTATTCTGGAGTTTATTATTGATCTGTTCAGGAATTCTGTATCTTGCTGGTTCAAACTTGGGAGGTTGTATGTTTCCAGAAATTTATACATTTTTTCTAAGTTTTCTAGGTTGAGTGCATAGAGGTTTTTATAATCGTGGAGGGTTTTTGTATTTCTGTGGGATCAGCAGTAACATCTTGTTTGTCATCTCTGTTTGTGTTTATTTGGATCCTCTCTCCTTTTTTTTTTCCCTTTATTAGTCTAGCTAGTGGTCTATCATTAATTCTTTCAAAGAATCAGTTTCTAGATTCACTGATCTCTTGTGTGATTTTTTGCATTTCAGTTTCCTCCAGTTAGCTCTGAGTTTGGTTATTTCTTCCTTTCTGCTTGCCTTAGGGATGGTTTGCTCTTGTTTCTCTAATTGTGATATTAGATTGTCAATATGAGATATTTCTAACTCTTTAATGTTGATGTTTAGTGCTATAAGCTTCCCTCTTAAAATTGCTTTGGCTTGGGTACTAGAGATTCTGGTGAGTTGTATCTTATTTTCTCATTAGTTTCAAATAATTCTTTGAATTCTGTCTTACTTTCATTATCTGCCCAAAAGTCATTCAAAAGCCAGGTTTTTAAGTTTCCATATTATTGCATTGAGTGATTTTGTTTAGCATTGATTTCTATTTTTATTGCACTGTGCTATGAGATCCTGGTTGGTATGATTTTGGTCTTTATGATTTTACTAAGGATTGTTTTATGCCCAATTCTGTGGACAATTTTAGAGTATGTGCCATGTGGCAATGAGAAGAGTATATATTCAGTTGTTCTTGAATGAAGAGTTCTGTATTAGAACCATTTTGTCTAGTGTGGAGTTCAGGTCACAAATACCTTTGTTAGTTTTCTGCCTTCATAATCTGTCTAATACTGTCAGTAATATATTAAAGTATTCCACAATTATTGTACAGTTATCTAAGTCTCTTAATATGTCTTCCTAACTTGTGTTATGAATCTAAATGCTCCTGTGTTAGGTGTGTATATATGCGTATATATGTGTATATATAGTTAGGTCCTCTTGTCGAATCAAGGCCATTATATAATGCATTGTTTTGTCTTTTTTAAATTTTTATTGATATGGAGTATCTTTAAACCAATTCGAATAGCAGCCCCTGCCTCTTTATGTTTTGCATTCACTTGCTAGATTTTTTTCTGTACTTTTACTTTGAGCCTATAGGTATTTTTGCATGTGAGATGGTCTACTGAAGGCAGCATGCTGTTCAGTTTTCCATTTTTATCCAACTTGCCACTCTTTGCCTTTTAATTGTGGCATTTATCTCATTTACATTCAAGGTTACCATTGGTATGTGTGAATTTGATTTTGTCATCATGTTGTTAGCTGGTTATTATGCAGACTCCTTTGTGTGTCTGTTTTACAATGTTGTAGTTCTATGTACTTAAGTGTGTTTTTGTAGTGGGCAGTAATGGTCTTTTTTTTTGCAAATTTAGCACTCCCTTCAGGACCTCTTGTAAAGCAGATCTGCTGGCAATGAATTCCCTTAAAATTTACTTATTTGAAAAGGATCTTATTTCTCCTTTTCTTGTCTGGATATGAAATTCTTGGTTGAAAATTTTTTTAAGAATGCTGAATATTGGCCCACAGTTTCATCTGGTTCACAGGGTTTCTGTTGACAGGTCTGCTGTTTGCCTGATAGGGTTTCCTTTCCAGGTGACCTGCCCCTTCTTTCTAGTGGTCTTTTAACATTTTTTCTTTCCTTTTGACCTTCGAAAAATCTGTTAACTATGTGACTTGGGGAAGGTCTTCTCATTTAGTATTTTGCAGGGGTTCTCTTTGTTTCCTCAACATTTGAATGTTGGCCCCTTTGGTGAGGTTTGGAAATTTTTCATGGACAGTATCCTGAAGTATGTGTTCTAAATGGCTTAGCTTACCTTTCTTGCTCTCAGGGATGCCAATGAGTCATAAATTTGGTGTCTTTACATAATCCCATTTTTTTTTCAAATGTTTGTTCAGTCTTTATTGTTTTTTTTTTCTTCATTTTTATCTTCCTAGGTTATTTCAGAGGACCAATTCTCAAGCTCTGAGATAATTTTCTCAACTTGGTCGATACTGCTGTTAATAATTGTGATTGTTTTATTAAATTCTTCTAGTGTATTTTTCAGCTCTTTCAAAACTGTTTGTTGATTTCTTATAATAGCCATTTGAGTTTTCATCTCCTGTGGTTTTTTTTGTTGTTGTTTGTTTGTTTGTTTGTTTGTTTTTTTGAGACAAAGTCTCGCTCTGTCACCTAGGCTGGAGTGCAGTGGTGCAATCTCTGCTCACTGCAACCCCCACCTCCCAGGTTCAAGCCATTCTCCTGACTCAGCCTCCTGAGTAGCTGGGATTACAGGCACACACCACCACACCTGGCTAGTTTTTGTATTTTTAGTAGAGATGGGGTTTCACCATGTTGGTCAGGCTGGTCTCAAACTCCTGACCTCAGGTGATCTACTTGCCTCAACCTCCCAAAATGCTGGGATTACAAGTGTGAGCCACTGGGCCCAGCCTCCTTTATTGTTTTATTGTAATTCTTGTATTTCTTCGGTTGGGTTTCAACCATCTCTTACATGTTTGTAATCTTCATTGCCACTCTTATTCTGAATTCTATTTCTGACATTTTTGCCATTTCTGCTTGGTTAAGAACCATTTCTGGGGAACAAGTGCAATCATTTGGAGGTAAGAAAACCCTCTGGCTTTTTGAGTTGCCACAGTTGTTGTGCTAGTTCTTACTCATTTGTGTCAGCTGATATTTGTTTAGTATTGAAGTTACTGTTTTTTGGGTGGGCTTTTTGTTTGTTTGTTTTTATCTCCTTTAATGTCAATGGGGGTTGATTATATTATATGGCAGGTTCGGTTTACTCTCTTCAATTCTAGTTCTCTCCTGGTCCTGAAGGAGCCTCCTCCAATAACTCTCCATGCCCGTATTTCTTATGTGGGGTGTTCTGGTTCATGAGTTCTCACAGGCAGGGGCCTGAGTTAACAAACAAGCCATATCCTTGTCATGTCAGCCCTAATCTGCTGTATGTTTGCCTCCCGGGGAAATGCAAGGTTGTGCCTGCCCTCAGACTTCAGGCAGAAGTAAGACTACTGGGCTAGAAGCTCTGGCAGGCATGGCTTTCCTGGCTTCCAGAAATAGGGATAGGTATGCATACTGGCCCTGCTGTCTAGACATTTCCTGAGACAACAGGAAGCTGTGACTTATAGCTGAGTTTACACAGAAGCAGGGATACTAGGCTGGAAGCTTTAGCAAGTGTTGCCTGCTTGGCTGTTAATAGTGGGAGAGGGTTGGGTCATGAGCCCTTCAGTCTGGGTATTTCCTGGGACAGGAGGCTGCATCCATCAGCTGAGTTCCTACAGAACCAGGACCACCATGCTGGAGGCTGTAGCAGGCCTTGCCTGCTTGGTTTCCAGTTTTAGAGGCAGGTGGTGTCATGTGCTCTGACATCTGGATGTTTCCTGGGACAATATGAAGCTGTGCTTACCAGATGAGTTCACATGGAAGTGGGCTGCTGGGCCTGAAGCTCTAGCAAGCATTGCCTGCCTGATTATCAGCAGTGAGGGTGGATGAGGTCACCAAATCTGCCGTCTGGGTGTTTCCTGAGACAACAGGAAGATGTGCCCTCCAGCTGATTTCACAAAGAAGTGGGCTAGAAGCTCTAGCATGGGTTGCCCATGTGGTTACCAGTGGTGAGGATGTGGCGAGAGTAGCCAGGCAAGTTTGGGCCTAAGTAGGACCACTGGGCTGGAAGCTGGCACAGAGCCCTATCCGGAGAGGGGAGTAGGGATGCAACAATCTGCTTCAAGGCACAACTGGTGCCTCTATTGGGGCTAAGGCGCCAGTATAGGTCTGCTGCAGGGCTCAAGGCTTGTAAAGTTCTCCTTGGACTTGTGAGTTGCCCCTGCAAACCATCCAGGTGCCTCTCTGCCTCAGTTTAGAAGTGCAGTGGGCAAATGGGGGTACGAGGGGGATTCTCTTATTCCCAGTCTCTCACAGGTCCCTGCAAAGAGTGTGAATCACCCTAGGCGCCCTCACTCACTTACCCTTTCCTATGTTAGAGAGGTTCTCCTGGCTCCGTGCTGAGCCCAGACCTGCTAGTACTCAGCTTTGTTCCTCTTTGTTCTGTGTTCCCTGCTGCCTTGATGGATCCTAACATGATTTTTCAGATGATCAGCCTGTAGAGTTAGTGTTCAATAGCCTTTTTGTTTCTTCTCCATGAGAGAGCCACACACAAGCTACTTCTAGTCTGCCATCTTGGCCTCACCCTAAATCTGATTATTTTTAAGTGTTCCTACATCTGCTTATTATTATTATTGTTGTTGTTAATCTGTAGAGACAGGATCATGGTATGGCCGAGGCAAGTCTCCAAGTTCCGTGCTCAAGCAATCCTCACAAAGTACTGGATTACAGGCATGAGCCACCACAATTGGCTCTACATTCACTTATAACACAACAACCAATTATCCAACATCTTTAGCTTTTGAGCAGTTAGATATAATTTATTTTTATAAATGATATAAATCATAATATATATTATAATCATTTATTAATATATCTTGAGTTTTCTATTAATTATATGATGAATAAAAAAAGTTAATACATTCAGTTTCAGATATACTGACATTTAACATGTAACATTTTTAAGAGTATAACTTCTAACTTTATTGTTAGAAAATAATTTTTGAAAGATTTAATTTTCTTTCTGATATACCTCTTCAAGCTGTGACCATGAGATTAGCTGAAGATTCTAGGTCACCATTCATCAAGTATAGTTTCTTTCCAAAATAGAAGGAGAAATTTATTCTTAACTTAAACATCTTTGTAAAAGCTTTGTATTCTTTCAGGACTCTGGATTTACTTGAAAAGAGATTGCAGTTAAGACAAGACTATTTTACATTTGCAGTTTTCTATTCGATTGTTTTTATTGTATTTCTTATATGTTCTTGCAGATATTTTCAATTGCCTGTTACTCTGCAGCCTAGGATTTGCCTCAACTTTTTCAAAATTGTTTAAGGAAATCCGTTTTATTAATTGCTTCTTTTAACACTGTCAGATCAGACCAGGTGCAGTAGCTCACACCTGTAATCCCAGCACTTTGGGAAGCCGAGGCAGGCAGATCACATGAGGCCAGGAGTTCGAGAGAAGCCTGGACAACATGGCGAAAGCTGTCTCTACTAAAAATACAAAAATTAGCCACACGTGGTGGCGCATGCCTGTGATCCTAGCTACTCAGGAGGCTGAGGCAAGAGAATCGCTTGAACCTTGGAGTTAGGAGTTACAATGAGCCCTGGTTGCTCCACTGCAATCCAACCTGAGCGACAGAGTGAGACACCATCTCAAAATAAATAAATAAATAAATAAATAAATAAATAAATAAATAAATAAAAATGAAACTGTCAGATTATTTGGGTGGCATCATAATAAAACAAACCAGAACAATAACAGCTTAAGTCTACAGAGGCTGACAGAGCATATATGCAATTCACATTTTAATTATTCTTATTTCTGTAAAAAACCACAAGTCTTCAAACAAATTTTATATTTACATTTCATGCTTTTTAGATCTGTTTAGATACTCAAAGTCACTTTTTACAAGTACGAATATTTCATCCTTAAAAGGACATGGATATCCATGGGATTATATAAACTTTCCCTATCACGTTTACTATGTTTGAAGATCTGATCAGAGGACCTTAACATTGTTTAATTTTACTTTTTGCTCCCTCAACTCTGTTCTGAATGAAGGTATAGGCAGTTCTGCATGTATGTGATGTGGCCAAGCATTAATAAATAAAAAAATAAAATTGGACAAGATGATGTAAAAAAAATTCTGATCATCTTAGAAATAAATGAACTCTGAAAGAAAAAAAAATGTAGAAATGAAGTTTAAACATAAAGGAAAACAATAATCAATACTTATGGAGATAATGCCAAAAGGGAAAAACCACAGACACATATTAACATATATACACACATTCATGCACACAAATACAAACATAAATACATATACAGACGTGCTACATAATGATGTGTTGATCAATGTTATATTACATATACAATGATGGTCCTATAAGATTCTAATAAAGCTGAAAAATTACTATCACATAGTGTCATTGTAGCAGCCATAGCATGGTCATAGTGGTCTTAGCACAAGGCTTACTCATTTGTTTTTGGTGATGCTGGTGTAAACACATCTACTATACTGTCTGTGGTATAAAAGTATAGAACATATAATTATGTACAGCATCTAATACTTGATAGTAAATAACTATGTTATTGGTTTATGTATTTACTATACTATTTCTTATTCATTTAGAATATATTACTATTTATTAAAAAAATTAACTGTAAAAGCAGCCTAGCACAAGTCCTTCAGGAGCTATGCCAGAAGTAGACATAGCGATAGGAGATGATAACTCCATACTTTTTATGAGATATGGGATGAGGTATGGAAGTAGAAGATAGTGATGTAGATAATACTGACCATGTATAGGTCTAGGATAATGTGTGCTTATTCCTTCGATTTTAACAACAAAAAAATAGTAAAATAAAAAGAAATTTTTTAAATGGAAGCTTGTAGAATAAGGCTATAAAGAAACTATTTTTATAGAACTGTACTAAATATTCTGTACAATGTGTTTATGTTTTAAGCTGTGTTATTACAAAAGAGCACAAAAGTTAACAAATTTAAAACATTAAAAGTAAAATGGTTACAGTAATGTCAGGTTAAATTTTATAAAAACATTTTATTTTCAGTTATTATGGATATACAATAATTATAAATATTTAAGGGGACATGTGATATTTTAATACAAGCATGCAATATGTAATGTTTAAATCAAGGTAATTGGATTATACATCAGTCACCTCAAGCACTCCTTTGTGTGAGGAACATTCAATTTCACTCTTTTAGTTATTTTGAAATATATAATAAATTGTTAACTATAGTTGTCTTATTTTGCTACAAAACACTAGATCTTATTTCTTCTATCTAACTGTATTTTTGTACCCATTTATCAACCACTCTTCATCCTCCCTGCCAACTACCATTCCCAGCCTCTGGTCACCAATATTCTACTCTCTATCTCCATGAGTTCAATATTTTTTATGTACCACTTATGAGTGAGAACATGTGATATTTGTCTGTTTGTGCCTGTCTTATTTAACTTAATGTTCTCCATTTCTTTTCATGTTGTTGAAAATGATAGGATTTCATTGTTTTATTACATTGTGTATATATGCCACTTTTTTAACCTATTTATTAACTGATAGATACTTAGGTTGGTTCTGTATTTTGGCTATTGTGAATAGTACTGTTACAAACATCGGGGTGCAGATATCTCTTTGATATACAGATTTCCTTTCTCTTGTATATATGCCCATCAGTGGAATTGTTGGATCATGTGGTAGTTCTATTTTAGTTTCTTCTTTTTTTTTGAAGAACCTCCACAGCATTCTCCAAAGTAGCTCTTCTAATTTAAATTTTCATCACCAATGTACAAGAGTTTCTTTTTCTCCACATCTTCATCAGCATTTATTGTTGCCTGTCGTTTTGATAAAAGGTGTTTTAACAGGGATGAGATGACATCTCCTTGTGGTTTTTATATACATCTATCTAATGATTAAGCATGTTGAACATTCTCTCAAAAACCTGTTGGCTATTTGTTTGTCTTCTTTTAAGAAGTGTCTATTCAGACCTTTTATCCATTTTTAATCTCATTATTATTATATTTTTTCCTACTGTGTAGTTGTTTGAGCACCTTATAGGTTCTGGTTATAAATCCCTTGTAAGGTGGATAGTTCACAAATATTTTCTCCAATTCTGGGCTTGTCTCATCACTTTGTTGATTTTTTTTTTTATGCTGTGCAGCACTTTATTTTGATGTGATGCTATTTGTTCATATTTGTTTCTGTGGCCTGTGCTTTTGATTTCTTACCGAAGAAAATTTTGCCCAGATGAATGTCTTGGAGTGTTCTCCCATTTTGTTTTTTTATTATTTCACAGTTTTAGATCTTAGATTTAAGTTTTTAATTCAGTTTAATTTTATTTTGGTATACAGTGAGAGATAGGCATCTAGTTTCATTCTTGTGCATATGGGTATCCCGTTTTCCCAGGACCACTTATTGGAGAAGCTGTTCTATCCTCAATGTATGTTCTTGCCATCTTTGTCAAAAATGAATAGACTGTAAATGCATGGATTTATTTCTGGGTTCCTTATTCTGTTTCATTTTTTCTATGTGTCTGTTTTTATGCCATTACCACACTGTTTTGGTTACTGGAGCTTTGTACTATAATTTGAAGTTAGGTAGTGTGATGTCTGAAACTTTGTTCTTTTTACCCAGAATGGCTTTAACTATTATGAGTCTTCTGTAATTCCATATATATTTTAATTTTTTTATATTTCTGTGAAGAATATTATTGATATTTTGATTGAGATTGCATTGAATTTGCATATTTTATTGGGTAGTACTGACTTTTAAGTAATATAGATAGTTTTTTACTGTGCAGAAGCTTTTTAGTTTAATTAGGTTTTATTTGCCAATTTTGGTTGCTGTTGCAATTGTGTTTGCATCTTCATCATGAAATCTTTGCCAGGAACTATGTCTGTAATGATATTGTCTATATTATCTTGCAAAGTTTGTATAGTTTTAGGTTTTACATTTAAGCCTTTTATCCATTTTGCGTTGATTTTTGCATATAGTGTAAGAAAGCAGTCAAGGTTCAGTCTTCTGCATATGGTTAGACAGTCATCCCAGGATCATTTATTGAATAGTCCTTTCTCCATTGCTTGTTTTGGTCAACTTTGTCAAAAGATCACATGGTTGTAGGTGTTTGGCTTTATTTCTGGGCTCTCTATGATGTTTCAGTAGTCTATATGTCTGTTTTTGTACCTGTACCATGCTGTTTTGGTTATTGTAGACTTGTAGTATAGTTTGAAATTGGGTGACACGCTGCCTCCAACTTTGTACTTTTTTTTAGAATTGCTTTGGCTATGTGAGCTCTTTTTTGGTTCCATGTGAATTTTACAATACTTTTTTTTTTTCTAATTCTGTGAATAATGTCATTGGTAGTTTATAGGAATAGCATTGATATATAAATTGCTTTGGGCAGTATAGCCATTATAATAATATTGATTTTTCCTATCCATGAGCATGGAATGTTTTTTTTCCATCTGCTCATGTCATCTTTGATTTTTGATCACTGTTTTGTAATTCTAATTGTAGAGATATTGCACACTACTGATAACTGTATTCCTAAGTATTTTATTCTTTTTGTGGCTATTATGACTGGGATTGTCTTTCTGATTTGTCTGTCAGCTGGATGTTGTTGGTATATAGAAATGCTACTGATTTTTGTACATTGACTTAGTATCTTGAAACTTTGCTGAAGTTGTTTATTAGATCTAGGTGCTTTTCAACAGAGACTGGGTTTTTCTAGGTATGCATAGCATCACACAGTCTACAAACAGGCATTTTTACTTCCTCTCCTCCTATTTAGATGCCTTTCATTTCCTTGCCTGATTGCTCTTACTATGACTTACAGTACTACATTGAATAGAAATCATGACAGTGGGCAACCTTGTCTTGTTGGGCTTCTAAGGGGAATGCTTCCAACTTTTGCCCATTTAGTATGATGTTGGCTGTTGGTCTGGAAACTATGCATCTGCCAAACAGCTAGCATCCAGAATCTATAAGGAACTTAAACACATTATCAAGCAAAAAACAACCCTACTTAAAATGGAGTTGTTTTTGTAAAGTACATGAACAGTCACTTTTCAAAAGAATGTATATGACCAGGTATGGTGGCTCATGCCTGTAATCCCAGCACTTTGGGAGGCTGAGGCAGGTGAATCACCAGGTCAGGAGTTTGAGACCAGCGTGGTCAACATGGTGAAATCCCATCTCTACCAAAAATACAAAAATTAGTCAGGTATGGTGGCGTGAACCTGTAATTCCAGATACTTGGGAGGCTGAGATAGGAGAATTGCTTGAACCTGGGAGATGGAGGTTTCAGTGAGCCAAGATCATACCACTGCACTCCAGCCTGTGTGACAGAGCAAGACTCCATCTGAAAAAAAAAAAAAAGAATGCATACAAGTGGCCAAAAACTTTATTAAAAAATCACCATCACTAATCATTAGAGAAAGGCAAATGGAAACTCAAACCACAATGAGATACCATCTCACACCAGTCAGAATAAGTGTTATTAAAAAGTAAAAAAATGACAAATGCTGGCAAGGTAGCTGATACACACTGCTAGGGGAAATGCAAATTAGTTTAGCCATTGGGGAAAGCAGGGTGGTAATATCTCAAAGCACTTAAAAGAGAAGTACCATTTGATCCAGCAATTCCCTTATTGGGTATATACGCTAAGGAATATAAATCATTCTATGATAGTGTCTGAATCTGTATGCCAACTAAATCTCACGTTGAATCGTAGTCCCCAGTGTTGGAGGTGGGACCTGGTGGGAGGTTCTTGGATCATGGTAATGGATTTCTCATGAATGGTCAGTTGCCATCCCCTTGGTGCTGTTCTCATGATAGTGAGTTCTCACAATATCTGTTTGTTTGAATGTGTGCAGCACCTCCTCCCTCATTGTCTCTGGCTCCTGTTTCCACCATGTGAGGCACCTTGCTCTCCCTTCACCTTCTGCCATGATTTTAAGTTTCCTGAAATCACCCCGGAACCTGAGCAGATTCTAGCACCATACTTCCTGTACAGCCTATGGAACCATAAGGCAATTAAATCTATTTTCTTTATAAATTACCCAACCTAAATGTCCATGAATGGTAGACTGGATAAAGAAAATGTGGTATATATACATTATGGAATACTACACAGCCATAAAAATAATGAGATCATGTCCTTTGCAACAACATAGAGGGAGGTGGAGGCCATTATACTAAGCCAAGTAATGCAGGAACAGAAAACCAAATATCACATATATATGTTCCTACTTATATATATATGTTCCCACATATATATGTTCCACAACATATATATGTACCCACTTATAAATGGAAACAAAACATTGAGTACACATGGACACAAAGAAGGGAAAAACAGACACAGGTCTACTTGAGTGTGGATTGTAGAAAGAGAGAGAAAATAGAAAAACTACCAATCGGTTACTATGCTTATTACCTTAGTAACAGGATTATTTATATACCAAACACCTGGGACATGCAATTTTCTTATGTAACACACTTGCATATATACTCCTGAAACTAAATTAAAAGTTAAAAAAATTAAAAAATAAAATTCATATGATAATTATAATAATTTTTTCCTATCCATGAACATGGAATATCTTTATATTTTTTTATCCTCTTCAATTTATTTCATCAATGACTCACAGTTTTAAATATAGAGAACTTACACTTCTTTGGTCAAGTGTATTCCCAGATATTTTATTTTATCTGTTGCTATTACAAATGGATTTTTTTTCCTTTTTCAGATTGTTTCCTGTTGACATATAGCAATGCTACAGGTTTTCTTTGGTTGATTTTGTATCCTGCAATTTTACCAAATTTGTTTATCAGTTCTAAGTATTTTTGATGGATTCTTGAGGTTTCTCTAAATATAAGATCATATCAACAGTAAACAAAGATAATTTGACTTTTTTCTAATTTGGATGCCTTTTATTGCTTTCTCTTGTCTGAGTGCTCTAGCCAGGAATTACAGTACTCTTTTTGAATAACAGTGATGAAAGTGCGTATCTTTGTTGGTTTCCAGAACTTAGAGGAAAGGCTTTCAGTTTTTCCTCATTTAGTATGATAATATTTGTGAGTTTGTCTTATAATTTATAATTTTGAGATTTGTTCCTTCTATACCCAGTTTGTTGAGAGTTTTTATCATAAAAAGATATGGAATTTTATCAAAAGTTTTATCAGCATCAGAAGAATTGATCGTATATATTTTACCCTGTATTGTGTTGATGTGATCTCTCACAGTTAACAGTTTGCATATGTTGACCTATCTTTGCAACTATGGGAAGAATCCCACTTGATCATGGTTAATGGTCTTTTGAATAGTTGTTGAATTCAGTTTGCTAGCATTTTGTTGAAGAGTTCTGCATTTATGTTGATTGGTAATATTGGTCTGTAGTTTGCTGTTGCTCTGTTGTATCTTTGTCGGATTTTGACATTAGGGTAATACTGGTCTCGTGAAATGAGTTTGAGAGTATTCCCTCATTTTCAACTTTTTGGAATAGTTTGTGTAGGATTGATTTTATTTCATCTTCAAATGTTTGATAAAATTCAGCTAACAAACCATCAGATCCTGGGATTTTCTTTGATAGAATAATTTTTATTACTGGTTCTATCTTGTTGTTATTAGTCTAGTCAGGTTTCTGATTTTTTATGGTTCAATCTTGGTATGTTTTATGTATCTTGGAGTTTACATATTTCTTCTAAGTTTTTTAATTTATTGGCATATAGTTGCTCATAATAGTCTTTAATGATACTTTTACATTTCTGTGGTATCATTTGTAATGTCTTCTTTTTACCTTTGATTTTATTTATTTGGGTATTTTCTCTTTTTTCCTTAGTTACTCTGACTTAAATGGTTGTTAATTTTGTTGTTTCAAGAAAGCAACTTTTTCTTTCATTTGCAATTCTTTTGTATTTTTTGTATCAATTTCATTTATTTCTGCTTTTATCTTTACGATTTCTCTTCTATTAATTTGGGGTTTGGCTTGTTCTTGCTGTCCTAGTTCTTTAGGATGCATCATTAGTTATTTAAAATTTTTCTACTATTTTGATGTAGGCATTTATTGCTATAAATCTCTCTCTTATTACTGCTTTTTCTGTCTCCCATAGATTTTGGCATGCTGTATTTTTATTTTTATTTGTTTCAATATTTTAAAAACTTTTCCTCTTAATGTATGCATTGTATCAATGCTCGATCATTAGAATGTTAATTTACATGTGTCTGCATAGTTTTCAATTTTATCTTAATATTGATTTCTAGTTTTATTCTACTCTTGTCAGAAAAGTGGAATAAATGGGACTTGGAATTTACGGGACTTGTTTTGTAGCCTAACACATATACTATCTTTGAGAATATTTTATATGCTGAAGAGAAGAATGTGAAATAGGCTGCTGTTGGATGAAATGTTCTGTAAGTGTCTATTAAATCAATGTTTTGTTGCTTATTTTCTTTCTAGATGATATATCCAATGCTGAAAGTAGAGTGTTGAAGTTCTCAACTATTACTGTACTGGGGCCTATTGCTCTCTTTAACTCTAATAATATTTGTTTTCTATATCTGGGTGCTTCAGCATTGAGTGCATATATATTTACAACTGTTATATCCTCTTGGTGAGCTGACCCCTTTATTATTACATAATTGTTTTTCTTTGTCTCTTTTTACATATTATGTCTTGAAGTCTATTTCTTCTGGTATAAGTATAGCTATTCCTGGTCGTTGTTTTTTCATTTTCCTTTTCATGGAATATAGTTTTCCATTTGTTTATTGTAACTCTATACGTGTCCTTATAAGGGGATTGAGTTTCTTATACAAAGCATATACTTGAGTCCTGTTTCTCTTTTAACCATCTATATATTGTTCAGACACTCTATATATTGTTATTGGAGAATTTTGATCACTTACAGTCAATATTGTTATTTGTTTTTATTATTATTGCTGCTTTCATTTTTTATTTTATTGTAATAGACTTTATTTTTCAGAACAGTATAGGATCACAGCAAAATTGAGATGAAGGTACAGAGATTTTCCAGATACTCCCTGGTATCACATGCACAGCCTTCCCCACCATCAATATCCCCTCTAGAGTGGCACATTTGTTGCAATGAATGAACCTGTAGTAATATATCATTAATGTACACAGTCCATAGTTAGCATTAGGGTTCACTCTGGGTGTTGTACATTCTGTGGCTTGAGACAAAAGTATAATGCCATGTATATAACACTACAGTGTCAAACAGAGTAATTTCATTTTCCTAAACATCCTCTGTGTTCTACCATTCAATTAGATTACTTTTTAGAGTTGAAATGGTCAAAAGGGACATCTCTGAGGAAGAAACACTTAAGCCAAGAACAGAAAGCTGAATAGAATTTAGCCAAGTGAAAGAGGTTAGACAGTACACAGGATTGAAGGGTGCTCCAAGCAAAGAGAAGACCAGTATGGGTTAGTTAAGAATCTGATATGTTTAAGGAAAAGAAAAAAGGCCAGCATGGCAGGTCAGTGAATGAGGGGCAGAGAGTGGGCATGAGGCATAGAGAACACTAAAGCGTTTTAACTTGGGCACCTCTGGATCTAAGTGGCTTTTTCTCAGAGCCCTCTGGAATGAATGGGAAGGGACAAAATCAGAGCAGATAAACTGGTCTAATTTCAGGTCTGTTGCTTTATTTTTCTTCCGATATTCCTCTGGTTGCTTCCCAAGAAAATCAGTTCTGTTACATCTGCCACCTCCTATGATCACAAGGCATAGAACATAGATCCTGGAACCCTAACCGAAAGGGAAGTGATGCTGGTGTAACCTGATCAAGTGGGTGGTGCCCAAGGCAGGGCATTCTAGACCCTTGTAGGCAAGAAAGCCAGGTCAGTAAAACCAAGTTACTTCTGGGACCTCTGAAGGCTTAGGGGAATTTTCTCTTTTGAGGACTGGTCAAGATGGGGGTCCCTAAGCTTTCAGGAAGAAGATTAACAACTGCTTTCTATTATTTTTATTTCTATGTTATCAATTTATTTTCTGTATTTATATCTATGTATCATCCATCTACATACATATTCACTTATTTATTTCAACAGCTTTGGGGGTACAAGTGGGTTTTCATTACATAGATGCACTCTATATTTGCCAAGTCTGAAGTTTTAGTGCACCCATCACCTGAGTAGTATACATTGTACCTAATATGTAATTTTTTTTCCCTCACCCCACTCTAATCCTCCTGGCTTCTGCCTCTCTGGTGTCCATTAATACCACTCTGTATGTCTTTGCATATCCATAGCTTAACTCCTACTTATAAGTGAGAACATAAGGTATTTGGTTTTCCATTTCTGAGTTATTTCACTTAGAATAATAATCTTCACCTCCATCCAAGTTGCTACAAATGCCACTTTTTAAAGGCTGAGTAGTATTCTATGGTGTATACCACTTTTTTTTTTATCCACTTACCAGTTGATGGACACTTAGGTATGTCCCTAGCACAACTGTGAATTGCACTATGATAAGCATACATATGCAGGTATTTTTTGATATAATGACTTCTTTTATTTTGGTTAGATACTCAGTAGAGGGATTGCTGGATTGAATATCAGATCTACTTTGAATTATTTGGGATATCTCCAAACTGCTTTCCATAGGAATTGTACTAATTTGCATTCCTACTAGCAGTGTGTAAGAGGTCTCTTTTCACCACATTCATGCCAACATCTATTGTTTTTTGACTTTTCAATAGTCATTCTGGCTGGGGAAACAAGGTATCTCTATATGGTTTTAATTTGCATTTCCATAATTAATAATGTTGAGCATTTTTTCATGTTTGTTGATCATTTGTGTATATTCTTTTGAAAAATGTCTATCCATGTCATCTGCCTACCTTTTGAGGGGTCTATTATTATCATCATCATTATTATTATTGCTTGCTGATTTATGCTCCTTATAAACTCTGGATACTAGACCTTTGTTGGATGCATAGTTTGCAAATATTTTCTCCTATTCTGTGAGTTTTCTCTTTACTATGAAGATTACTTTTCTGCTATGCAGAAGCTTTTTAATTTACTTAGGTCCCAATTATTCATTTTTTTGGTTGCATTTGCTTTTGAGATATTAGTCATAATTTCTTTGCCTAGGCCAATGTCCAAAAGAGTTTTTCCTAGGTTTTCTTTTAGAATTTTTATGGTTTTAGGTTTTAGATAAATCTTTAATCCATACATGAATAAAACTTTAATCCATCTTGAGTTGATTTTTTGTATATGGTAAGAGATGGGGCTCCAACTTCATTCTTCAACATGTGGCTGCTGTCCAGGTTTCTTGGCACCATTTATTGAACAGGGAGTCCTTTACCCAGTTTATGTTTTTGTGTGCATTGTCAAAAGTCAGTTGGTTTTCAGTATTTAGCTTTATTTCTGAGTTCTTTATTCTGCTCCATTGGCCTATATATCTAATTTTTTTTTTTTTAAATCAATACCTTGCTATTTTGGCTACTATGGCCTTGTAGTATAGTTTGAAATCAGATAGTGTGATGCCTCCAGGTTTGTTACTTTTGCTTAAGGTTGCTTTGGCTATTGAGGCTATTTTTTTGATTCATGTGAATTTTGGCATTTTTTTTTCTAATTCTGTGAAAAATGGTGTTGATATTTTGATAGGAATTATATTAAATCTGTAGATTCCTTTGGGCAGTATGGTAATTTTTACAATACTTATTCTTCCAATACATGAGCATAGGATGTATTTATATTTGTTTGTATAGAATATGATTTATTTCACCACCCTTTTGTATTTCTCCTTGTAAAGCTCTTTCACCTTGTTTAAGTTTATTTCAAGGTATTTCTTTTTCCATTCCTTTTCTTTTCTTTCTTTTTTTTTTTTTTGCAGCTATTGTAAAAGGAATTGCATTCTTGATTTGATTCTCAGCTTGGTTGCTGTTGGTGTATAGCAGAGCTACTGATTTGTGTACGTGAATTTTATATATTGAGACTTTACTGAATTCATTTATAAAATCTAGGAGTCTTTTGGAGTTGTCTTTAGGATTTTCTACATAGCCAATTACATCACTGGAAAACAAAGATAGTTTTGACTCTCTCTTTTCTAATTTTTATGTTCTTTATATATTTCTCTTGCCTGATTGCTCTAGTCAGCACTTCTGTGTTTAATAGAAGTGGTAAAAATGGGCATCTCTGTCTTGTTCCATATCTTAGTGGGGATACTATCAACTTTTCCACATTAATTATGATGTTGGCTATGGGTGTGTCATACATGACATATCATGTTTATTTATGTTTGTTCTATGCCTAAGTTGTTGAGGGCTTTTATAATAAAGAGATAATGGAATTTATTGAATGTGTTTTCTGTATCTGTTGAGATGATCATATGGTTTTGGTTTTAAATTATATTTATGTGATAAATCACATTTATTGACTTGCATACCTTGAACCATCCCTGCATCTCTGGGCTGAAACCCACTGATTATGGTGAAATTATCTTTTTGATGTGCTGTTGGATTCAGTTTATTAGTATGTTGTTGAGGATTTTTGCACCTATGTTCATTAGGAAATTTAGTCTATAGTTTTCTTTTTTTATATTCTTTCCTGGTTTTAATATCAGGATGATGCTCGCTTCATAGAATGAATAAAAATGCTTTCCTTCTTTTCAGTCTTTTAGAATATTTTTAGTAGGATTGCTACTAATTATTTGAATGTCTGGTAGAATTTGGCTGCAAATTCATCTGACCTTGAGCTCTTTTGTTGTCATTATTTTATTATTGATTCATTCTCACTGCTTATTATTGGTGTATTCAGGATTTCTATTTCTTCCTGATTCAAGCAAGGAGGGTTATATTTTTTCAGAAATTTATTCACTTATTATAGATGATCTAGTTTGTGTGTCTAGAGGGGTATTCATAGTAGGCTCAAATGATCTTTTGTATTTCTTTGGTGTCATTTGGAATGTCTCTATTCGCATTTCTAGTTGAGCTTATTTGAATCTCCTCTCTTCATGGTTCATCTAGCTAATGGTCTATCAACTTTATTATTTATAAGAATCAACTATTTGTTTCATGGATCTTTTGTAATTTTTTGTTTCAATTTCATGTAGTTCTGCTCTGATCTTTGTTTCTTTTCTTCTGCTGGTGTGAATATGGTTTGTTGCTGTTTCTCTAGTTCATTTAAATGAGATATTGGGTTGCCAATTTGTAAACTTTCAGACATTTTGATGTAGGCATTTATCACTGTAAATTTTCCTCTTAGCACTGCTTTTTCTGTATCCCAGAGGTCTTTATACCTTCTCTTATTGTTAATATTCACTTTGAATAATTTTAAAATTTTTATCTTGATTTCATTGTTAACTTCAAAATCATTAAAGAACAGATTTGATTAATTTTCATGTGTTTATATACTTTTGCAGTTTCCTTTTAGTGTTCATTTCTAGTTGCATTCAGCTGTGGTCTGAGAAGATACTTGATAGGATTTCGATTTTTAAATATTTATTCATACTTGTTTTGTGGACTGTCATATTGTCTGTCTTGGAGAATGTCGCATATGCTGATGAGAAGTATGTATATTCTGCAGTATTAGAGTAGAATGTTCTGTGAACATGTGTTAGTTCTGTTTGTTCTACAGTTAAGTTTAAGTCTAGTGTTTCTTTGTTGACTTTCCACCTTGATGATCTATCTGCTGCTGTCAGTGGAGTGTTAAAGTCCTCTACTATTATTATGTGGCTGTCTATCTCTTTTCCTAGGTCTAGTATTAATTATTTTATGTAACTGGAAGCTGTGGAGTTAGCTACATATATATTTAGAATTGTAATATCTTTTTGTTGGACTGATACTCTTATAATTAAATAATAACCTTCTTTGTCTCCTTTTACTATTGTGGCTTCAATGTTATTTTTGCTACTGAAGGACTTACTATTGCCATTTTGTTATTCCTTTTCTGGATGTTTTGTTGTTCTTCTCTTTCTTTTTGTCTTCCTTCTTGTCTCTCTTTGTTTAGAAGTTATTTTCTATGCTAGCGTTTTTTAATTCCTTGCATTTTATTTTTGTATCTCTGTTTTAAGGTCTTTACTTTGGGATTACACTGAAGCTTATTACCAATTATTTTAAACTGATGAAAACTTAACTTTGATCACTGAAAACAAATGAAAAAGGAAAGAAAAGAAAATAAAACACACAAACAAGAGAAAACTAAGAAAGCTCTCTAACTCCATCCCCCCACATTTTAATTATTTGCTAACTCTATTTATATATTTGTACAGTCTCAGCAAATTGTTTTTGATGGGTTTGTCTTTTAGTTTTTCTATGAAATATATGAGTTTTTACTTACTGCAGCTACAATTTGCCTCCAAATCAGTGCAATACCAGGGCTTGCCCAGGAACTGCAGTATTGTCTGTGTACTTACTTTTACCAGTAAGTTTTATATGTTCATTAATTTATTTTTGCTCATTAATTTCCTATTCTTTGAGAGTGAAGAATTCTCTTCAGCATCTCTTGTAAGACAAGTCTGCTGTTGATGAAATCCCTCAACTTTTGTTTGTCTGGTAGATCATTATTTCTTCTTCATGTTTGAAGGATAATTTTGCTGGAAATAACATTTTAAGTTGGGAATTCATTTTTCTTTCAGCATTTCAAATATGTGATCCTACTCTGTCCTGATGTCTAAGGTTTCTGCTGATAAGTCTGCTTCCAGATGTATTTTAACTTCTTTTTTATATTGTATTTGTTTTCTTCTCCTTCTGCTGTTAGGGTCCTTTGTTTATCCTTGTGCTTGTAAAGTTCTGTGTTATTATTTCTTTGAATAGCCTGCCTTCAAGCTTACTATTTCTTTCTTCTACTTGATTAATTCTGCTGTCGAGAGACTCTAGTGCATTTTTCAGGTTGTTAATTGAATTTTTCAGCTTTATAATTTCTGCTTAATACTTTTAAATATTTCAATGTCTTTGTTAAGTTCCTCTAAAAGAATTCAGAATTCCTTCTCAGTGTTAACTTGAACCTTGTTGAGCTTTTTCAACACAGCTATTTTGAATTATTTGTCTAATAGGTCCCATATCTGTCACTCCAGGATTGGTCACTGGTTCCTAAGTTAGTCCATGTGGTGATGTTATATTTTCATGGAATTTGTTCCTTTTTCTTTTAAATTTTCATTTATTTTTACAGATGGGGTCACACTCTGTCCAGCCTCAAACTCCTAGGCTTGAGCAATCCTTACAACTCAGACTCCTGAGTAGCTGGGAATACAGGCCCATACCATCACACCAACTAATATTTTCAGAGATGGAGATATGGGGTCTCACTATGTTGACTATGCTGGTTTCTAACTTCTGACCTCAAACAGTCCTCCTACATCAACCTCCCAAGTGGCTGGGATTATAGACATGAGCCACCACATGTAGATTTGGATGTTCTTGATGTTTGTGGACATTTATCAATGTCTAGGCATTGAAGAATCAGAGATTTGTTACAATATTTACAGCCTGAGCTTGTTTGTACCTGTCCTTCTTTCCATGAATTCAAAGGGGCTTGAGTGTTCTGACCTAATCCTGTGGTCACTAAAGCTCTTTAAACACAAAGCATAGAAACACTGACTCCATAGACTCCTAATTACATAACCTTGGGTAACCTGGAGAAGATAAGGGTGAACTGTCTGGGATACCAGGCAAAGTCTCTTGATCTCTTCCTTCTCTTTTCCCCTATCAGAAGGGATCCGTCTGTGCACTGGCTGCCTAAAGTTTGGTGAGGGGTAATATGAGCATTTTCATGGCCACCACAGCCGACACGGCACTGGGTCACTCACATGTTTTTTCCAGATCAGCACAGTACTAAAACTTGTCCAAGGCTTGTGGCCACTACTATCTGGCTGCCACTCATTTTTATTCAAAGCCCAGGACTACTTTAATAAGCAGGTGGTGAATCCTACTGCAACTAAGTCCATTCCATTAGGGCAGCGGATTCTCAGGGTAGGTCTAGAAACACTGTGCAGGAGTAAAAACCCAGAATTGGTGCTTTAGAAATCTGCTTAGTGATTTACTTTACTGTGTGTGAAGTTTATACCCAGATTTCAAGACAAATCATCTGTATGTCTGTACTCTTCCCTCTATTTCCCCTAAGGAGGAATCTGCCAGTGAACTACTTATCCTGGAATTGGGAGAGGGTTGATGCAGGCACTCCCATGGCTGCGGGCTGCAGCAGCTGTTTCACTCTGGGTCGCTCCCCATATCCACTGCCTCCAAAATCAGTGCAATACCAGGGCTTGCCCAGGAACTGCAGTCTTTGTGGCCTTACTAACACAAATTTATTTGGTTCCCCGTGGCACATTAGTCAGCCCATGGTGAAGCTGGCTGAGACTCAGTTTCCTCCAGTTACAGTGGAGGATTCCTCTCTAGTCCAGTGTTGGTCTAAATGCTCCCTCTAAGTGTACCAGCAGAATTCTGTCCTGTGCCCTATGATAGAGTAGCACTGAGTTTTAATGCAAAGTCCCTACTCTCCCTCCTCTAAGTACACAGATTCTCTTTGTGTTGCACTGTGGGGGCTTGAGGAAGGGGTCATGTAGGCAATGTAAGACTGTCCTGCCTATCCCCTTCAATGCCTCTTTCCTTGTTATTATGTTAAAACCGGGTACTATGATTACTCATCTGATTTTCTGGTTCCTATGAACGTAATTCCTTGCATGAATAGTTATTTAACCGGGTGTTCCTATAGGAGGGTAGTCAGTGAAGGGTTCTGTTTGGCCATTGTGCTCTGCCTTTCTTGTAGATTTACCTAAGTTTAACACATTATTGAAGAAAAAAGTGTTCATAGATTTAGTGTAGCCTGAGTGTACAGTGTTATAAAGCCTACAGTAGTGTACATTAATATTGTAGGCCCTTACATTCACTCACCAATCACTCACTGAGTCACACACAGAAACTTCCCTTTATATAAGCTTCATCATGATAAGCACTCTATACAGGTATTCCATTTTTTATCTTTTATGCTCTATTTTTACCATGATTTTTCTATGTTTTGATATGTTTAGATACACAAATACTTATCATTGTGTTACAATTACCTACAAGTATTCAGTACAGTAACATGCTATGCAGATTTGTAGGCTAAAAGCAAGACTATATCCATATAGCCTCAGTGTATAATAGGCTACATCATCTAAGTTTGTGTAAATACACTCTATGATGTTCCCAGAATGGCAAAATTGCCTGATGATGCCGTTTTTCAGGATGTCTCCCCATCATTAAGTGGCATCATGATCATGTTTACATCCTGGTACCTAATAAAATCAACCTACAGTGGATGGCTCCTAGCACCTAGAAATATTCCAGCAAAGCTATTATACTTTAAAGCAAAGGAAAAGACATTCTTTGAGTATCTAGGCAAAAAGTTCAAGTCACTTATAAAGAAAATAAAATAAGATTGATATCAGCCATTTCAATTGTAATGTTTTGTGCCAAAAATATCTAATAATATGCTTAAGGTTCAAAGGAAGAAAAATCGTAACAAAAAGATTTTATATCCGTCTAAATTTAACTTCTTGTGTAAAGGTAGACTTTAAGAATATGTCAGAACTCAAGAAATATTGTTTCCATAACTCCTACCTAGAAAACTATCTGTAGAATATAAAAACAGTTAAACTTAAAATCTGGTGCTAAACACTCAATATATGTTTATCTATGAAGAAATGACCAAGAGACATAAAGAAGACAATAATGTATGTGTAGGTTAAATATTCTGACATTTTAGATAAAGTAACATAATTAATAGTGGTTTACAAAATTAAGAAAGTGTATGGAAAGGATAATCAGTTCACTACTTACTGATAATAACTTGGAGTGAAAGATACTACTTCGAATCGGATTTGTAGGGAGAGAGAGAGGAGGAGGAAGAAAAGCATCCCAGTTCAATTTAATCTCACTTACAGAGGGAAACAATAGAATCTGAAAAAGTGGGAGGACTAAATATATTCTTAAAAAGCTTTAGTGTAAATGTTATAAATGTAGCCATTAGTCTAAAATTGCAAAACTTTCTAAATACCAAAATATATGAGGAGAGAGAGAACAAATAAGTGACCACATAATGACATACATATGTATGAATAAAATATTAAAAATATAAGATAATGGAGGCCAAATATATTAATTCCAGTATAATAAAATGAGCTTAAATCACCAATAGGAAGAAAATAGTTTTATTGACTAGAAATATAAAAACCAAAATTCCACCTTCTGCAAGTGACAGACTTGAAAAAAACAACCTTCAAAAGTGATCAAAATAGGAGAATGTTGATATGCAGTACTCAAATGCAACTGAAGTTAAGTAGGGGTTAAAATCTTGATATCCAAATGTACATAATTTATGTCAAGTAGAGTATATAATGATGAAATATTTTATAATGTTAAAAACAATATTTCTCAGTGAAGCCATAACAGCCATTAATCTTTATGCAAATAGCAATGTATCAGTGACTTTCTTTAAACACCAACTGAAGCTGCAAAAGAACTGTACAAGGAAATTAATAAAAATAAAAATCAATGGACGGCAAATCACGTGGACTAAAATTTTATAAAGATATTGAAGTACTGTACATTTGTCATCAATAATTTAGATATATTACACTATTGAAAGCTTAACCCGTATGATACTATACTTCTCTGAAGTACAGCCAAGATATTCATAAAAACTCATCATTTTATACCACAAATGAAATCTTAATACTTAAAAAAATAAAAATAATACTAAGAGCATTCTCTGAATTTTCAATAAAACAATAATTTGTAACAAATTTGAAAAAATAAAAAATTCTTCCACATGGTATTAAAATGGATAGTGTTAACTCTGGGATCAAACTGGAAACAAATAAATCTAGGCTATTTCTCAAAATTAAAATGGGGCTAATGAGAATGTATGGTATACAGATAAAGTAATCAGGAGAGAAAATTCGACAGCATTAAATATATGCATCAATAAAAATGAGAAAAAATTGAATTAATATCATTATTAAGATTATTTTAAAACCAACAAGATATTAAACCTAAAGAAAACAGAGAGAAGAACTTGGAATTGTCATCTAAATTAGAGTGTCGCTCAGCCTGTTTTATATTCGTGGACTAGAGCTGTTTAAATAAACAGTATTGCTGCCTTCATGGAGCTTTCAGATGATTTGGATTTTAAAATGGATTGGTTTGGAAAGAAAAGATTTCTTTTCTCACCAGAGTTGTTATGGGCTAACAATTTGTAACACAATATGACCAAAGTTAGATTATATAAATGCAAACTTTATTACTATTTAAGATTTATATATGGATCTAGTATGTATTAATAGCTACATAATAAATAACCCATTCTAATATTATATTGATAGTTTACAGTATGTTTCAATAATTTATGGTATGTTTCATGAAAGTAATTGTTTCTCTTTCCAGAATCTATTGAAATATTATTTTTTCTGTGCATCCACATTTGTAAGAACACTGATGGATATGATGCTTTCTGTTTGATCAATATTAATTTAAAGCTGCTGAATATCCTTGGAGAGCTAATCAAGAAGGTAGAAATTTTTCCAAATTAATGTTGTCAAGTGACAGTAGATTTAAGAGGTAACGAGCACTATTTACTTATAAAGAAAATGTTTTTCCTTATGCAATTACTGTTAGAAGAATCATTAGCCACAACAAAAGCTCTATGAGTCAGTTAAACATATGTCTCATTTTATAATTTATACTTCTTCTTAACAGTCTGTGATCCCTTGGGTCAAGATTACTTTAGAAATACAAAGAGGACCTTAAAGCTAAATAATTTCTATTATAAAATGAACATGTAAATTATCTGCTAAATTACTTGTAGTTAATTAGTAATTTTGCATAATGACATACATTCTCTTTGGGTCTCTTCAGGCTCCGACAGATAACACTTTACAAATGTTACTTAAGTTCCAATTACAGCACAAACCTTGTAGAAATGTACTATTAATCTAAATATGCAAACCTGAGTAATACTAGTATTTCTTAGGCAAACTGTAATTCAACATTTCTGCCAAAGGGTGCCTTGGCTCATTCTGAATGCAATGCTTTTTATGTTACTGTTTCTTACTTGAGAAACTAAGAGCTATGCATTTTTTGAAATTTGTAAGTGAATAAAACAGTGTACAATTATTAGAGTCAGCTCATTTGACTTTTAGTATAGTAATTCAGATTACAAAAATATTTATCTTCTATTTAAATGCTGGGTTTTTTTTTACTTAATAAAATAACCATGGAAGACAGCTACTAGTACTAATACAATGTTCTAGCTGAATTGTTCTAATCTTGCCATAATAACTTTATGTTTTAAGTGATTATGTGTAATTCACTTAGAGGGACAGTACATTTATTTCAAATAAAATGATGAAAATAAAAAATGTTTATTTGATTAACAAATATTTATTGAATAATTACAATGTATAGAGGATAGAGCAATGAGGAAGATAAACATAGTTTCTCTTTCAGAAGTTTACATTCAGACTGTGTGTATATGAAAACATGCTTTGTGTGTGGCTGTGTGTGTGTGTGTGTGTGTGTGTGTGTGTGTATAAACGGAGAGAAATAGTAATTAGAAGTAGATAATGATTAGAAATAGATATCTGTGTTGGGGGGAGAAAAAGAATGAATAGGAAAATAACCTATTATCAGAGTTCGTAAGAAAAATAGTTATGTAATAGACGACTTGAGTAAGATGTCTACTTTAAATATACCCTTCCACTTTATACAGAAATATAAAATAAATTTTACACGGCTTTCATGTCCATCAAATTTAAGTACTGGATAAATTATATGGAGATGGTACTTTGCTTTCTTTGAAACTTAACCTAGAGTGGTTCAACATTTTGAAAATCATGTCACCTCTGGCAATACCATTTGTGGTATATGAATTGTCATTGCAGCTTTTACACTGACATCACTAGTATCACTTTGTGATCTTATTTGTATAATAATGGTGATTTCGACCCTAATAAGGAATGTTAAACATTTAGAAAAAACATCTACAATATCCGGTTGAAGTTTTGCTATAGTGTTTTATCACTTCATCTGAAAATAAATAACATGAATGTAATCTACTGACTTATTTTTCAAATTAAGCAACAAAAATGTTAAGATTAAATGCAAAGTTTAAAAAGAAGTACAGTAACTCACACAATCATGAAACTTAAGAAATATATTTAAAATATCTTACTCTTATTGGAATGTTTAAAAACACTTAAATTCAGAATGAGCAAGCTTTATTTTCTCTTATATATAAAGTACAAATAATGCAAAATATTAATATGAACCACACAACATTGGAGAAAAAAATAATCTGACCAGACAAATGTGAAGTTTTAAAAGTGAATAATTTATTCTTCTTATTGTGCAAAGGCAATGTTTATAGATGAATCAATGAGAAAGCAAAATATTAGGTATATAATAAACTGCAAATCATATGTGAAATTCAAAAAGAACCAAAAAAATAGAGGAGATATTATTTATATTTATTCATTTTTTAAATAGAGTCTGGCTCTGTTGCCCAGGCTGTAGGTCAGTGGTAAGATCTCAGCTCACTGTAACCTCTACCTCCAGGATTCAAGCAATTATCATGCCTCAGCCTTCTGAGTGGCTGAGACTACAGGCATGTGCCACCATTCCTGGCTAATTTTTGTATTTTTAGTAGAGCTTTCATTATATTGCCCAAGCTGATCTGAAGCTCCTGAGTTAAGGCAATCTGCCCACCTCGGTCTCTCAAAGTACTATGATTATAGGCATAAGCCACCCAGCTGAGGAGATGTCATTTAGAATAACAGTCTGTAATACAGATACTTTGTTAATATTTGAAATCTTTAAAATTAATTCACAGAAAAATTTCCCTGTTGCAATAACATTGTATAACACATAGAACAGTAACTCAGGTTAGTAGGTGACACAAGTTTACAACCAATTTAAAAATAAATACCAAGAGTATTAGCAATTTATTGCATTTTTCGTCAATAACCCATATTTGCCAAGAATCTCTTAGACTTCTCGAATCAATGAATTTACAAGGCTATTAACGTACAATGTCTATAATAATGTAAAATGTATAGTAATTTCTGGAACAATAGATTTTTTTAGTAAACTTTCATCTTATACCTTGAACTACAATAATTTGCTAAATAGATTTGTTTTTAACTTTTTTTTACTACATTTTAGTACATTTTTGTTGAATGAAAATTTAAAAACAAAGTATAAAAAATGGTATGATAAATTTTTCAGATGCATTTGCTAATTGAAATAGGCTCACTAAGCTACATGAAAATGAGTATATCTCATTAAAGTTCAAGGAATTACTAAAAACTATGTGACAAAAAGTAGCCTTACTCTTGGGAATTTTTAAAGCTTTCCATATTGGTTGAAATTTGATGAGGATGAGTTTAAACATATTGATTTGGTAATAAATATATTGTTATCATGTGGTTGCTATTGAAAAGGTATAATTTTTAACTCAGTATGAATTTGCAAAATTGAATTGAATGATTTTCCTGAAGTTAATGTATAATATGTAAACCAATATTTGGAGAAAAAAATTAATTAACCTACAAGATGAATTTGAGGCATATGTATAATGAATTCTGTTTTAAAGTACTTTGGATCTTGTTACCAGTTTCATACTCACTTCTTTGGAAATACGCTAAAGTAGAGATATATTTGAAATACATATTTAGTGGAAAATTATTTTATAGTGTAGTTACTGTAATAAAACCAACTGGATATACATAAGAGATTTGAAATAATTTTAGCAAAGTTATTTTTTAATAAAATGTGATTATTAAATGTGCAGAGACATGAAAAAAGGAATAATATTGAAATGTATTTATGCAATTTATTTTGAAATATTTCATATCATCGTAATTCTACATTTGTGTGATTTTTGTCCAAAACTGTAATATAAATTACATATCAACATGTTTTCTTAAATATAATTTTATGTTGGCCCCAGAAGTGTGCCTCACAATTATTCTTTTATTTTATGTTGCAATTTGTATTTATTCTCTTGGAGAAACTAGCAGAGTTTCTAGAAAAAGGAGACCCCCAACAAATAGTGGTTTAAACCAATGATGAATAAGCACATGAATGTATGAATGTACACAAATTCACTATTGATAAAGATGTAGATTAGATTTTACTATGAGTGTAGACATTTGAAAACACATACTTTATTAATTTAGAAAAGAACAATCTAATATTAACTATATATATATATATTTTTTTTCTTTTTCTTCCAACTTTTAGTTTCATGGGGGTACATATTTGTTACATGGGTATATTGTATGTTGTGGGGTTTTGTGTAATGATTATGTTGTCACCCAAATAGTAAGCAGAATAACAGAGATAATTATTCAATTCATACTTTCCTGTCCCCCTCCACCCTTGAGTAGGACTCAATGTCTGTTGTTCCCTTCTTAGTGTTCCTGTGTACTCAATGTTTAGCTCTCATTTATAAGTGAGAACCTGCAATATTAATATTTGGTTTTCTGTGCCTGCATTAATTTGCTTGGCATAATGGCTTCAAGCTGCATCCATGTTGCTGCAAATAACGTGATCTCATTCATTTCTATGGCTGGGTAGTATTTAATGGTATGTATGTAGCACATTTGATTTATCCAATCACCATTGATTGGCATCTAGGTTGATTCCATGTCTTTGATACTGTGAATAGTGCAGCAATGAACATAACGCATCCATGTGTCTTTTTCATAGAATTATTTCTTTTAGGTATATACCCAGTGATGGCATTTTTAGGTCAAATGGTAGTTCTGTTTTAAGTTATTTGAGAAATCCCCAAACTGCTTTCCACAGTAGCTGAACTAATTTACATTTCCACCAGCAGTGTATAAACATTTCTCTGCAACCTCACTAGTTATTGTTTCACTTATTAATAATACCCATTCTGACTGGTATGAGATAGTATCTCTTTATGGTTTTGATTTGCATTATATTAGCCATTAGTGACTAATCATCATCACAAATGATTAGTGATGTTGAGCATTTTTTCATATGCTTGATGGCCATGTGTATATCTACTTTTGAGAAGTGTTTGTTCATGCATTTTGCCCATTTTAAAGAGGGTTGTTTATTTTTTGCTTGTTGAATTATTTAAGTTCCTTGTAGATTCTGGATATTAGAACTTTATTGGATGTATATTTTGTAAACATTTTCTCCCATACTGTAAATTGCTTATTCTCTTGATTGTTGCTTTTGCTGTGTGGAAACTCTTCAGTTTAATTAGGTCTCACTTGTCAATTTTGTTTTGTTGGAATTGCTTTTGGCATCTTTGTCATGAAATCTTTGTCAGGGCCTATGTACAGAATGGTATTTCCTTGATTTCCTTCTAGAGTGTTTGTAGTTTTGGGTTTTATATTTAAGTCTTGATTTTTGTATATGGTGTAAGGAAGGGGTCCAGTCTCATTCTTCTACATATGACTAACTGGTTATCTCAGCAACATTTATTGAATAGGGAGTCCTTTCCCCACTGCTTGTTTTCGTCAGCCTTCTCAAAGATCTGATGCTTGTAGATGTGTTGCTTTACTTCTGAGTTTTCTATTCTGTTTCATTGGCCCATATGTCTGTTTTGTACTGGTATTAAGCTGTTTTTGTTCCTGTGGCTTTATAGTATATACTTCCAAATCAGGTAGTGTGATGCCTTTGGCTTTCTGTTTTTTGCTTAGGATTGCTCTGACTCTCTGGGCGCTTCTTTGGTTCCTAATGAATTATACAATAGTTTCCTGTAGTTCCATGAAGAATGACATTGAGACTTTGATAGGAATAGCAAACATTGAATCTGTAAATTCCTTTGGGCAGCATGGCATTTTTCATGATGTTGATTCTACCTTTAATCCATGAACATGGAATGGTTTTTCTTATATTTGTACCATCTCTGATTTCTTTCAGCAGTGTTTTGCAGTTCTCCTTTTGGAGATCTTTCACTTCTTTGGTTAGCCATATTAGTAGATATTTTATTTTATTTGTCACTATTGTAAGTGAGATTGTGTTCACAATTTTACTCTCAGTCAGTGTAAAAAAATGCTACCAATTCTTTTTACTTTGATTTTGTACCCTGAAAGTTTGCTGAAGTAGTTTATCAGAGTGAGGAGCTTTTGGGTAGAGACTATATGGTTTTCTAGATATAGAATTATATTTTATGCAAAGGGAGATAGGTTGACTTCCACTCTTCCTACTTGGATGCCCTTTATTTCTTTCTTTTGCCTGATTACTCTGGCTAGAACATCCAGTGCTATATTAAATAGGAGTAGTGAGAGTGGACATCCTTACCTATTTTCTGGCTCTCAAAAACAACACTTCCAGCTTTTGCCTCTTCAGTGTGTAGGCTTTTGTTATTTTGACATATGTTTCTTTGATGCCTGATTTGTTGAGAGTTTTTAAAGTGAAGGGATGTTTAATTTTATTAAAAGCCTTTTCTGAGTCCCTTGAAGTGATCATGTGGTTTTTGTTTTCGGTTCTATTTATGTAATGAATCAAATTCATTGATTTCTTTGTTGAACCAACCTTGTATTCCAGGAATAGAGCCCACTTTATCATGCTGTATTAGATTTTTGATCTGCAGCTGGTTTCAGTTTGCTAGTATTTTGTTGAGGATTTTCCCATCTATATTTTCAGGTTATCTCACACTTTTCTATAGCTTCTTGTTTTACTTTTTGTATTCTCTTTAGTAATGAAATGATTATCAATGAATTTTTTCTAAATGTATTAGAGTCAGAAGATGTCAGAAGAGTTTAAGCTAGGGGACATGTTTTTGGTCACCCCATTCTATGACATATGATACCTTGAAACCTCTGCCTGCCTTTTCTTTTTTCTTTTCTTTTCTTTCTTCCTTCATTTCTTTTTTCTTTCTCTCTCTCTTTCCCTCTTTCTCTTTCTCTCTTTCTCTCTCTTTTCTTTCTTCCTTTCCTCCCTCCCTCTCCTCCCTCCCTCTCATACTCATTTCCTTCCTTCTTTCTCTCCTTCCTTCCTTCCTCCCTCCCTCCCTTCCTTTCTCTCTTCCTTCCTTCCTCTCTTCCTTCTTTCTTTCCTGCTTGTATAGAAAACTTGCACCATTCTTACATTATTATAAATATATATAAGCAGTGAACCACTGCATTTTTTAATGTAATACAGATTTCCTCAAATTTTATATTTTAAAATATATTTTTAATATAAATTACTTTTCTTATATTTTTGTTACATTACAATTAGGTTTATAATATTTTTTTTTAATTTATGCAATGCTCAGCTATACTATTTATGAATTTTGTTTCTAAAATATTTGTTATAAAAATGTTTAGGCCTGGGAAAATTAGGAATTATTTACTTATGTAATATCTTCATGTATTAGTTAAGATACAAGTCTTTTTGTTGTAAGACCAAATAGAACATGGATTAAAAATAAAATTATATAGTTCCCTTTTATGTAAAGAGCTTTAGACCAAGATAGCAGCTTCACTGGGTGGGGATCTGAATGCCTTCTACCTTGTTGATCTGCCTTTTTCACATGGCTTGCAGTGCGCTGTTATTTCAGGTTTTATTATCCTGTCTCCTTAGTGGCTAGGGAATAGGGTGAAGGGGAGAACAAGAAGACAAGAGAATGGTATGTCTATACTTTTGCAAGGCACCAGGGAATCTCTTTATATAGGCAGACATGTTATACATTAAAACACAGTGCTACTACTAAAGGAAAGAGAGGAATATAGATATCAGTAGCTGTTGGGGGACTTAGCAGACAATGCAGCACACCAAATTAGTTGATAAATCACTTGCAGGTAGGTCTGTGTTTTGTTCTTAAAAATATCACCTAACACAACACTTGTGCATGAATAAGAAGGAAATATTATGCTTATGGAACAAATAAATGGTGTAAAGAAAAAAAAGATGGAGCTTAACGAGGAGTTAACTAGGTAGAGTTTGATGACAGAAACTTTATTAACATGGGGTAATTTCATTCTTTTTATTTATTAACATTAGTCAGTTTTAAATATTACAAACATGCTCAATTTGAGGGTTATCTGTGGGGTTATAAATTTCTTGTTTTTAACATTGTGGACCCAGTTGCATTCAAACATTTTTGTATTGCTATCATTGTCTGTTTCCTTTGACTTTTTAGTTATTATCTGCTCTTTAAGCACTAAATAAACTGGTTACAAATAAGTCGTGTAATACTTTTCATATTTTTACTTATCATGGTCTTTTATAAAAAATCTCTAGTTGCAGTGGTTAAAAGGAAGAAAAAGAAACCTCATATTTGACAAGTGTAGTGTATTTGCCAAAGTAATGTGAAATAAATGTTGATTGTGAAGTTTGTGTTTTTTTCAAGATACTCAAGCTTAACATTTAAAAACATGGTCACAATATATGCAGCAAAAAGAGTTTATTGAGTCCTCATTTAACCCATAGATCTGCAGAAATTCTTGCCTCCAAAAAATTTATCATGATGATACTGGAATATCTCAGTATATGTTCCTAAACATCCCTTTAAGACTGTCGCAAGGAACTTGAAGATTCAGACATTCAAACTTTTATGCCATAATTAAGGGTCAGTTGTTGCCTTTTCTTTTACTTTGGTTACAGAAATATTGCTACTACTCTGCTTGACAAGTGACAAGCCTGGAAACTTTTCTCTATTCTTGAAATGAGATGACACAGCTTGACTATTCAGTGTGTGTGTATGTGTGCGCGTATTTGAATATTGGATTACAAAAAAGGGGTTCTCCTATAGTCTTCACATTAAGGAGATACTTACTAAGTATAAGTATCATTAAAATAATGAGTCTTATATATATTTTGTTATTCAAATGTAGAGAATATCATTAAGGAAAAATTTGATGATAGGAATATTGGCAGGAACTAAGAAAAGACACTATTCTGGAATTCAAATTTGGCCTAAGTATTGTTGATAAGTGGTTGAAAAGGACACTATTTAAGTAAAGCTCAATAAAGGGTATATTTTTCATCCAAAGATAGGGCCCATATATCCCACAGTTGAAGACTGTAGGGATGTTAAGAGTATGTTTCACAACATCCTTTCCCACAAACATACACTGGATTTTACCTTAAATTCACAGATATAATTATTTTCTATAGCCAAAATAGGAGATCTCATGAGAAGAAAATACAATAAATTAATAGATAAGTAGATATATTTCACATTCTATTAATTATTTGTATATTTAATATGATACATATTTATTTAAGTGTTGTTATTCACATGGCATTAACTTGATCTAGAATTTTTTTCTAAAGATTTTTAGTCTGTTATTAGATGAGTTTCAAAGAAAATGAGGCCTGTAATCACTCAAATATGTGTTATATAAAGCCGATCTTCGTTGTTGTTGTTGAAGCGGAGTCTCACTCTGTCACCCAGACTGGACAATCTAGGCTCACTGCAACCTCCACCTTCCAGATTCAAGTGATTCTCCTGCCTCTGCCTCCTGAGAGCTGGAACTACAGGCATGTGCCACCATGCCCAGCTAATTTTTGTATTTTTAGTAGAGATCAGGTTTCACCATGTTGGCTACGATGGTCTCAATCTCCTGACCCAGTAATCCACCTGCCTCGGCCTCCCAAAATGCTGGGATTACAGGTGTGGGCCACCATGCTTATGCTGACAACTCTTTTTGGTATTCGCTCATTCACTGCTTCATTTATTCTAATAAATGTATGTCTTCTTCTGTGTTTGGCACTAAAATCAAATTTTAGGTGTTGAGTGAGGGAGGTTTCCTTGAGAGAAAGACTGTACAAAAGTTTAGAAATTTGGGGGCTAATACAAAAGTAGATATTTAAGTGTTCTTTGTGTAGGTTGGTCTTCTGTATCCATAATCTTGCCAATTCTATTGTTGGTACTGATGATGTCATACATATTATAATAATAAATATGTGATGAAACTTTGTAAATTTTGATATGACTCAATGTATTCATTCCAAAGATTCTGTTAGGCAAAATGCAGCTAATTACATATTTGTCATATATTGACTTAAAGCTTTAATTAATTTTTGTTTTATTCCATAAAATTATTTTTAACAATATCTATTGTTATTCATAAATTAATTTGTTTTTTTCTCATTGAGTTAACATCTTTTCAAGTAATCTAGGAAGAATCATTTCAGTTCAGAAAAACTTTAGGTAAGGATGTTGTAAGATCTTGGAAAAAATCAACATTCATATAATCAGCGATCATTTATTCAGCTACTGAATATGAGGAAAACATGCTTTTAAATAACAACAAGTTGATGCCAAATGTCTAAACATGAAGCATATTTTTGACAAAGCAAATAAAATCTTCTCTTTCTGGGAGGTTAATCTGTTAAGATTATGTAATATCTAAAAAGAACAGTGTGTTGTTCTCTTTGGTTGCTGTTAAAGTTCGTGTGTAAGTTGGGGAAATATGGGTGATGGTATAATCCATAGCTTTGAATGAGTGGAGTTTTCTGAATAGAGTAAGCAATCATTGGTCTAATCCCTTTATATTACCATACTTCTTCTAACACCTCCTTCTTATTTTATAGAATAATATCTAGGTAAGATTGAAATAGAGTGTCCTATAAAGCATATTTCATAATGTTTTATAAAGATATGAATTTTCCAGGGAGTCAATGTTTCCTATATGAGCACATTTAAACTTTTACATAGAAAACAAAATAGATTATATTTACTGTGCAATATTCCTGGTTCCTTGATCCCAATTTAGCTCCTTTAGGGTCCTGTTTTATTTTTTAAGACAAGACAGGATTCACCACCTTCTTATTTCCTCTTTGGAATTGGTTGAAATGTAAAAATCCTCTTTTAATTTATCTGGTAATAATCTTACATATAAAACCTTTAAAACATGCACAAAGTAGCAAACGCCCATTAAGAATAAAGATATTTGTAAAGTGAGACCCTATTTCTGAAAAAAAAAAAAAATAGGCATAGGGGCACATAGCTGTAGTCCCAAGTAGTCTGGAGGCTGAGGCGGGAGGATTCCTTGAACCAGGAGTTCAAGGCTGCTTTGTGGTAGCATCACACCACTGCACTCCAGCGTGGACTATGGAGCAGGACCCTGTCTTAAGAAGATAAAATAAAATAGAGAATAAATATGTTTGTACTTAAACAAAACAGAATATTGAATGTGGGGAGGAAAAATATCCAAAAACATAAGGCCTTTTAGCTAAGGTGACCCTTATTCAAATTAAATAGATAATATCACATGAAAAATTAAATAAATTTTGAAGATAAAAATCTTTCATTATGAAACTCAAAATTTTAATTTCTTTTTACTTATTAGAGTAAATATAATTTTTTGTAAACTTTATGGATATTTACATGGATAACATTATTGGTCTATTGGTATATTTCAAAAAATATATATACTTGAAAACCCAGCATCTGAACTTTAACTTCAAGCATTAAAAGTGATGACTCTGGAAAATGAAAGCACTATGAAGACAGAAAGAAGAGTGATGAATTTCATATTGCTAATAATATCTTATTTATACTTAATGTTGAAGACACAGTACTAAAAAAATAGAGACAAGCTATAATGAAAATGTGTTGAAAGGAAATCCGTCATGTTTGGACGTTTATCCCCTTAAACATAACTCTCAAATGTAATCCCCAATGTTAGAGGTGGGGCCTCATGGGAAGTGTTTGTGTTATGGGAACTGATCTCACATAAATAGATTACTTACTTTCCTAGTGTGAGAGGTGAGTGAGTTCTTGGTCTATTAGTTCCTTCCAGAGCTTGTTGTTAAAAATAACAGTCTCTCAGACCACAGTGCAATCACATTAGAACTCAGGATTAAGAAACTCACTCAAAACTGCACAACTACATGAAAACTGAACAGCCTGCTCCTGAATGACTACTGGATAAATAATGAAATGAAGGCAGAAATAAAGATGTTCTTCAAAACCAACGAGAACAAAGATACAATGTACCGGAATCTCTGGGACACATTTAAAGCAGTGTCTAGAGGGAAATTTATAGCAATAAATTCCTACAAGAGAAGTGAGGAAAGATCTAAAATTAAGCCCTAACATTATGATTAAAAGAACTAGAGGAGCAAGATCAAACAAACTCAAAAGCTAGCAGAAGACAGGAAATAACTAATATCGGAGCAGAACTGAAGGAGATAGAGACACAAAAAACCCTTTAACAAAATCAATAAATCCAGGAGCTGAAAAGATCAACCAAACAGATAGACTGCTAGCCAGACTAATAAAGAGCAGAGGAAGAATCAAATAGATGCAATAAAAAATGATAAAGGGGATATCCACAGAAATACAAACTACCATCAGAGATTACTACAAATACCTCTATGCACAGGAACCAATAAATCTAGAAGAAACAGATAAATTCCTGGACACTTACACCCTCCCAAGACAAACTAGGAAGAAATTGAATCCCTGAATAGACCAATAGCAAAATCTGAAGTTGAGGGAGCAATTAATAGTCTACCAACCAAAAAAAGTCCAAGACCAAATGGGGTCACGGTCGAATTCTACTAGAGGTACAAAGAGGAGCTCATACCATTCCTTCTGAAACTATTTCAAACAATATACAAAGAGGGAATCCTCCCTAACTCATTTTATGAGACAAATATCATCCTGATACCAAACCTGGCAGAGACACAACTAAAATAGAAAAATTCAGGCTAATATCTATGATGAACATCGATGCAAAAATCTTCAATAAAATACTGGCAAATCAAATCCAACAGCACATCAAAAAAGCGTATCCATCACAATCAAGTTGGCTTCATTGCTGGGATACATGGCTGGTTCAACATATGCAAATCTATAAACATAATCCATCACATAAACAGAACCAAAGATAAAAAAACACATGATTATCTCGATAGATGCAGAGAAGGACTTGGACAAAATTCAACAGCGCTTTATGCTAAAAACTCTCAAACTAGGTATCAGTGGAACGTATCTCAATATAATAAAAACTATTTATGATAGACCAGGCATGGTGGCTCACGCCTGTAAGCCAAGCACTTTGGAGGCCAAGGCGGGCAGATCACCTGAGGGCGGGAGTTCAAGACCAGCCTGACCAACATGGTGAAACCCCGTCTTAAAAAAAAAAAAAGAAAATAACTATTTATGACAAACCCACAGCCAATGTCATACTGAATGAGCAAAAACTGTAAGCATTCCCTTTGAAAACTGGCATAAAACAAGGATGCGCTCTCTCACCACTCCTATTTAACATAGTATTGGAAATTCTGGCCAGGGCAATCAGGAAGAAAAAGAAATAAAGGGTGTTCAATTAGAAAAAGAGGAAGTCAGATTGTCTCTTTTGCAGATTACATGATTGCATATTTAGAAGACTCCATCATATCAGCCCCAAAATCTCCTTAAGCAGATAAGCAACTTCAGCAAAGTCTCAGGATATAAAATCAATGTGCAAAAATCACAGGCATTCCTTTACACAATAGCAGACAAACAGAGAGCCAAATCATGAGTGAACTCCCATTGAAAATTGCCACAAAGAGAATGAAATACCTAAGAATACAATTAACAAAGGACGTGAAAGACCTCTTCAAGAAGAACTACAAACCACTGCTCGAGGAAATAAGAGAGGACACAAACAGATGGAGAAACATTCTATGCTTATGGTTAGGAAGAATCAATGTCATGAAAATGGCCATACTGCACAAAGTAATTTATAGATTCAGTGCTATCTGCATCAAGCTACCACTGACTTTCTTCACAGTATTGGAAAAAAACACCTTAAATTTCATATGGAACCAAAAGAGAGCCTGCATAGCAAAGACAATCCTAAGCAAAAAACAAAACAAAATTGGAGGCATCATGCTACCTGACTTCAAACTATACTACAAAGCTACAGTAATCAAAACAGCATGGTACTAGTACCAAAACAGAGATACAGATCAATGGAACAGAACAATGGCCTCAGAAGTAACACCACACATCTACAACCATCTGATCTTTGACAAACCTGTCAAAAACAAGCAATGGGAAAGGATTCCCTATTTAATAAATGGTGTTGGGAAAACTAGTTACCCATATGCAGAAAGCTGAAACTGGATCTCTTCCTTTCACCTCATACAAAAATTAACTCCAAATGGATTAAATATATAAACATAAGACCTAACCATATAAAAACCCCAGAAGAAAACCTAGGCAATAGCATTCAGGACATAGGCATAGGCAAGGACTTCATGACTAAAATACCAAAAGCAATGGCAACAAAAGCCAAAATAGACAAATGGGATCTAATTAAACTTAAGAGCTTCTACACAGCAAAAGAAACTATCATTAGAGTGAACCAGCAACCAATAGAATGGGAAAAAATGTTTGTGATCTACCCATCTGACAAAGGGCTACTATCCAGTATCTACAAAGAACTTAAATAAATTTACAAGAAAAAAAACCCCATCAAAAAGTGGGTGAAGGAGATGAACAGACATTTTTCAAAAGAACACATTTATGACACCAACAAACATATGAAAACAAGATCATCATCACTGGTCATTAGAGAAATGCAAATCAAAACCGCATTGAGTAATCATCTCACGTCAGTTAGAATTGCAATCACGGAAAAATCTGGAGACAGCAGATGCTGGAGAGGATGTGGAGAAATAGGAATGCTTTTACACTGTTGGTGAGAGTGGAAATTAATTCAAAAATTGTGGAAGACAGTGTGGCAATTCCTCAATGATCTAGAAATAGAAATGCCATTTGACCTAGCAATGCCATTACTGGGTATATACCCAAAGGGTTATAAAACATTCAACTATAAAGAGACATGCACATGCATGTTTATTGTGGCACTGTTCACAATAGCACAGACTTAGAACCAATCCAAATGCCCATCAAAGACATGCTGGATAAAGAAAATGTGGCATATCTACACCATGGAATACTATGCAGCCATAAGAAAAGATGAGTCTGTGTCTTTTGCAGGGACATGGATGAAGCTGGAAACCATCATTTTTAGCAAACCAACACAAGAACAGAAAACCAAACACTGCATGTTCTCACTTATAAGTGGGTGTTGAACAATGAGAACACATGGGCACAGGGAGGGGAACATCACACACCAGTCCTGTCAGGAGGTGGGGGGGGCAGAGGAGGGATAGTAGGGTGTGGGAGGATTGGGTAGGGCTAAGACTAGGAGAAATACCAAAAATGTAGATGATGGGGGGATGGATGCAACAAATCACCATGGCATGTGTATACCTATGTAACACACCCGCACTTTCTGCACATGTACCCAGAATTTAAAGTATAATAAAATAAGCTAGCACCACCCTTCTACTCTCTTGCTTCCTCTATTACTATGTGATTTTTGTATCTGGCTGTCCTTTTCTCTCTACCATGACTGGAAGCAATCTGAGACCCTCACCAAAAGCACATGCTGATCCCATGCTTTTTGTGCATACTGGAGGAGGGTCAGCCAAACAAAACCTTTTTGCTTTATAAATTTACCCAGCCTCAAATATTTCTTTTTAGCAGTATAACACAGACTAATGCAGTAAATTTTTACTAAAGGAGGGATGTTGTTGTAAAGATACCTGAAAATGTGGAAGCAGTTTTGAAACTGGGCAACGGGGAGATTTTGGAAGAGTTTGGAGGGCATCAGCTATAAGTCTGTCTTCCCCATGGTTTTTAGTCTGCAGGTGCCCAGAAAGCAAGAGTGGTGAAGACCTGATAACATTCACCTAGATTTTAGAGCATATATCAGATATGTCAGAAAGCTTGAGTCAGGCAGAAGTCTGCCACAGAGGCAGAACCACTTTAGAGAGTACTCACCAGGGCTTTGGTTAGTGTAGCTGTGGAAATGGGGCCACTGCCTTCCACACTCCAGAATGGTAAAGCCATTAGTAGATTGCAACCTCAGCCTAGAATAGTTGCAGGCATTCACTTCCAACCTGTGAGAAGACACATATGGGTGGTACCCAGTAAAGCCATGGGAGTAGGGCTGCCCAACACCTTGGGAGCCACCTATGTCAGAACTGTTCCACAGATGTCAGACGTGGATTCAAAGGAGTTTAGTTTGAAGCTTTAAGATTTAATGTCTGCCCTGCTGAGTTTCGTCTTGCCTTTTGGAATGGCATTGTTGACCCAATACCTCTATCATCATTGTGTCTTAGAAGTAAATCGTTTTGATTTTACTGGCTCACAGCTGTAAGGAACTTGCCTTGAGTTTTAGATGAGATTTTGCACTCTTGAGTTTATGTAGGAACAAGTTAAGACTGCAGATTATTGAGAAGAGATCATTGTTTTTCAATCTGAGAAGGACATAAGTTTGACATGGCGGGGGGCAGGTCAGAATGCTATAGTTTGGATGTTCATCTTCTCAAATCTCGCATTGAAACGTTATCCCCAATGTTGGAGGTGAGGCCTAATAGAAAGTGTCTGTGTCATGGGGGCAGATTCCTCAAAAATAAGTGAATCATTTCCTAGGGGTTGGCAAGTGAGTACTTGTTTCATTGGTTCCCTAGAAAGTTGGGCAACCTAACACCTCCCCCCACCTCTCGTTTTCTTCCTCTGTCACCATATGAACTCTGCATACACTGCCTCTCTTACAGCTTCTTCCGTGAATGGAAGCAGGTGAGGCCTTAACCAGAAGAAGATGCTGATGCCATCCTTCCTGTACAGCCTGAAAAAGAACTGTAAGCCAAAGAAACTTCTTTTCTTAAATTAATATAAATGATCTAGCTTCAGATATTTCCTTATAGTAATACACAATGGATGAGGACAATGTCCTATAGTTGGTATGTGAACCCTTTAACTCAGATTAAATAATTTGAAATAACCTAAATGTAAAACAACATAATGTTTTGCTTCATTTTTTTATTTCTTGAGAACTCTATGAACCACTTATATAAATATACTAAAAATGTGAAAGCAAATATGGCAAACCTTATCATGTTATCAGACAGACTTTTTCTTGCCTAGGTGGTATAGCAACACACTTTTTTTTATTTTGATAATCAAGATCAATACAATAATTTGCCAATGCAATAAATAACTTTTTTTCTCCTTGTTCATATGCTGGTGTGAGCGACCTTGGATGGCCAGGAAAAAATATAACTTTTTATTTTAATAGCAGTTTTGCTAAGTTTCTTTGTAAAATCACTGATCATTTAGACACTAAAATGTCTAAAACATCAAAACCAAAAAATCAGCACATGAATAAACTATTTTGTGAATACGTTTAGGCATAGCATATGATATGCAAATCCTTTTATAACAAAGATAATGTTTTACGTTACATTTTATTAGTTCTTTCATTAACAACAATTCAATGAAAATTCAAAGTGATTGAAGAGCAGTTTATAAAATATCTTTGTATTAGTTTTTTATAGCTCTCATAACAAAATGCCACAGACTTACTGGCTAAAAACAGTAAGAACTTACTCTCTCACCATTTTGGAAGCTAGAAATCTGAAATCAAGGTGTTAGGAGACCCATCCTTTTTCTAAATCATTAGCAAATCCTCTCTTACCTTTTCCTAGCTTCAGGTAGACCCAGTAATGCTTAGCATTCCTTTGCTACTTGTCACATCCCTCAAATATCTAACTAACGCCACCATCTCATAACCTTCTTCCCTCTCCATGTCTATGTGACTTCTCTACTCTGTTTATAAGAACATCAGTCACTGTATTTAAGGCCCATCCTAATTCAACATAATTCTATTTTAATTAATTATACTGCAAAGACCTTAGTTCCTAAGGAAGTTAAATAATGACGTTTTGGGTAGACATGAATTTTGGGGACCACTCCTCAATCCACCAAAATTGCCAATTACAATTTTTGTATATATTACTATTTTTATAAATCAGAGGAATACAAATACTTTGTAAATTTTGATGAAGTTACATCTCAATAAACCCATTATAAATTGAGACTATTAAGTCAAAAATGCATTTAATACACCTAACCTATAGAACATCATATCGTTTCCTTGCCTGCATAAAACATATCCAGAACAGTTACATTAACATAAAATTGGAGAAAATCATCTAACAAAAAGACTGTTTTATAATAAAGTGTTAGGAAATTTATGTAATTTATTAAATAATGTACTGAAAGTGAAAAACAGAATGGTTTTATGAGAACTCAAAGTACAGTTTCTACTGACTGCATATTGTGTTTATGCCAAATAATTGCAAGTCAAGCCATCTTAAGTTGAGGACCATCTGGAATGTTAACACATAAATCAATTTAACATTGTATAATGTTATCTTTTTGTAGGTTATGAGTAACTATTGTAACACTCTTTTATCACTTGCTAAATAAGAGTGCACACAGGGTTCAGGAACAAGATGGAGTACAGTCTTATACTTTGGATGTTTTCTATAATACATTTATGTTAATATTTCTCTGAGGATATTAGTTGTACATTTCATGAATATATCGACAATGGAAAACAATAATATTATGAATAAACTAAATGACCAAATTAATAGTGAAAATTAACTGTAAAAATTTTCAACAGATTATGCAGATGAAACAATTCTAAAAAGGAAGCATTTAATTTTTTTTTAAGTTGAGTTTTATGCATAGGTTCAGAAATGTATAGTAAAAAAAAAGAAATAATTTAGTAAACGCTAACAATATTAGTTTTAGATAACTATAAATCATATATGAGTCAAATATGTGCTATGCATTAGTCTTTGGGGAAATTCAAGTCAAATTGTTAATGAGAAGATTAAATCTACAGAACGTCTATCATAAGAAAAAAGACAATAGCAAGTACTGGCAAGGTTGTAGAAAAATTAAAACCTTCACATTTTGCACATGGAATAACTAGTTTGGAAAGCAGTTTGGCACTTTCTTAGCATATCCTAGAGCACATCTATCTATCTATCTATCTATCTATCTATCTATCTATCTATCTATTTCTCTATCTATCTATCTATCTTATAAAGATAGGTATTGATAAATCAGAAGTATGCATGAATGTATTCATTTGTCTAATATTCATGTTAAATTTTACTGTTAACTATTAGAAGATGAGAAATAATGTACTCTAATAATACAGAAAAATAATAAAATGATAAAAGTAATGTATGTCTTATGCTATAAACTATATAGCATAGAGAATAAATTTAGCATATTCTATAGCTGTTTCTATTCTAAGCATCTGCCCCACTCAAAAGGAAAACACATACAAGACTTGTAAACTAGATCAGAGCATAAAACAAATCAATAACAACAACAAAGAAAACTCATCATAGTAAAACTGTCCAAAATGAAAGGCAAAAATATTTCAAAATCACCCCCAAAAAAGTTAAAAAGCAAAATAACTTCATAGAAACTATATGACCTACAGCTAAATGTACATATTCAGTAAAAACAACATTTTTTAAAAAGGTGAAATGCAGATCATTTCAGCAAAAACGATAATTTACTGTAAGCAAACTTACATTGTAAGAAATATTAAAGAAATATATTCATAGAAAAAGAAAATTATTCCCAAAGGAAATGTGTAAATGTCAGAATGAATGAAGAAAAGAGGGAGAAATAAAAGTGAATACTAATGGTATAAAAATAATGTTACCTGAAGTTTAATATATACAGAATTAAATAATTTGAAAATGGGGAGGTGGGAAGGGAGCCCAGGGGAAAAAATAATAATAAAAAATAAACAAATAAATAAATAAATATCTTGAAAATGATATAGAGGGGCTGGAGAGGAGTAAATGAATTTAAATAATTCTATGCTTCTTGAACCATCAGAGCATTGATAAATGAGAAGTATGCAGAAATGCACTAATTTGTGTAAAATCTATGTTAAATATTATTAACAAGTAAAACATGAGAAAGAATGTATTTCTAACAAGGTAATAAAGAAAAAATAATGAAATGATAAAAGTAACATGTTTTATTAACCCAAAAGGGGAGAAATAAAATGAATAAAATGTGGGTAGATAAAGAGTAATAAAAAATATGGTAGTTATAAATTAAATTAAAACAGTAATTAAATTCCCTGTAAGAAAATAATATTTTAATTAAAACTTACAATGTCAGGCTTTGTAAAACAAAAATTGCAGCAATTGCTATTTATAAAAGACATATCTTCATTTAAAAATACAGAGAGATAGTGAAAAAAAGAATGAAAAAAAGGTAAAGAAAACTTGTTTATTTTTACAAATATTGGAAACAGCAAATATCAAGACAAGAATTATTATTAGAGATAAAGAGGTATTTTACAATAATCATAAAAAGTTAATCCATTGGAAAGCTTTTTTTAATTGAAACATCTTAGGCATGAACAATATAACATAATTACATTTTGAAAATATTGACAGAAGAAATGGTGAAATAGAAAAATCTACCTCTATCCATAGCTGATAGAACAAGCAGACAATAGGTGAGGTTATAAAAAAATTTAAAAAGTAATACCAAAGCTCAGCCTAATTGACCTACCTGATCTCTTTAAATCACTATATCTAACAGTAACAGATTTTACTGTTTTCATGTGTACACAGAATATTAACCAAAATTTATATGCCTTAAACAAATTTTAAAAGATTATAATTATTCAGGTAACATTCTCTTATGGCAAAGGAATAAAGTTGGAAATCAATAACAAAAGATAAGAAAACACCCAACCAATAGAAAATTAAGCAATTCACTTCTAAATAAAACATTGATCAAGACAAAATCACACAGAAAATTTGGGAATAACTTCAACTAATAAGAAAAATAAGGAATGCTAAAGCTTGTGAGGTTGACATACAGTATTTAGAGAAAATTATTATTTTAAATATATGTTGATATGACTTGGTTATTTGCCTTCTCCAACTCTCATGTTGAAATGTCAATCCCAATGTTGGAGATGGGCCTAATGGGATGTATTGGATCCCAGGGGCAGATCCCTCATGAATGGCTTAGCACCATTCCCTTGATGATGAGAGAATTCTTACTCACGTAGTTCACAGGAGACCTGGTTGTTTAAAAGACTCTGGAACCACCCCCTTCTCTCTCTCACGCCCTTTCTCACCATGTGTCACATTGGCTCCCCTTCGCCTCTGTTATAATTGGAAACTTCTACGGCTTTCACCAGGAACAGATGTTGGCACTGTGCTTCCTGTACAGTCTGAAGAACCAAGAGCCATATAATTTTCTTTATAAATTATGTAGTCTCAGTTATTCTTTTATAACAATGCAAACAGACTAACACATACATATAAAGAAAATAAAGCATATAAAAGTTGAAATAAAGTTAAAGTTAGAATCAATAGACAACAAATGAAATAGAGTCAGCAAAACCAAAAGTTGGTTCTTTGAAATGACTTATATGATTAATCAAAAAACTGACCAAGAGAGAAACATCTATCAGTGATGAGTAAAAAGAGATGTTACTCAGATCCTATAGTCAGTAATAAGTGAATAACCAAAGATTATAAACTCATTTGTTTCAATACATTGAAAAATTTTAATAATTTTACAAAGTCTTTGAAAATCATGACTTAAAATACTGACACACACACAAAATAGAAAAACTAAAGTGTCTTAACCTATTAAAGAAGCTAGGTCTATTACCAAAATGTTTTCACAAAGAACACTCTAGGACCAGACACTTTAGTCAATTTTTCCAAATATTTAGGAAGGAAATCTCAAGGATCTTACATGAAGTTATTCAAAAAACCTAAACTTACAATGTGCTTTCCTAACATACTTTATAATGTAACACATTCTTAACATTAAAATCTGAAAATATTAAAATATATTAATAATATCTCTCACAGCTATAGAAACTAAAATCTTAAACAAAAATATTATTACAACAGGAAATTTATTTAAAAAAAAAACATTTAGAAACAAAGTGTAAACCACAGAAGGAGAAAAATAGTCAGAATAAATATCTCTGAAAAAATACCTGATTTCAGATTATATAAAACACTCTTATAAATCAATAAATAAAAGAATGACAACCCGTTAGAAAATTGGGCAAAAGTCCTGAAAAGCTGCTTAAAAATAAGAATATCTAAATTGATATGGGTATAACATGAACAAATCAATGAAAATACAAATCTGTTACATTTATTTGTTGCAAAAAAATTTAATTGATAATATAGTTTTTAATTTCATGATGGGAATTTACCAGGAATATTATTATATTATAATAAGCTTTAATTAACTTACCATTTTACATATTTTTCTATTGTCCAGTTTTCCCTTTGTCATTTCAAAGTTTTTAAAATTTGCTATGAAAATGGTAACTTAAATATTTTATTCTGGAAATACATGATGAAACTTTATAACTTCGAGGTGTCCTCACTAATGTTAATTCTATTCTGTTTATTTTGAGTTAATAAAATAAATAATTGGCAAAATGTTAGAAAAGATCAGATGAAATATACTATTTAAATGTAGGTATTCTGACAATTTTGTATGTGTTATGGAGTAGATAGATATTGTTAAGATATAAATGACTCTATAAGTTACTATTGTGAAATAAAATTAGCAGAAATAATATTTAATGGACAAAGTTTATATCAGGAAAAGTTTTCCACACCTCTCGATTTTATTCTCAAGGCAATTATCATATGATCTTTTTGATGAACAAGACCAACAAAAATTTAGTAAAGCAATATTTATAAAGTGCTGGGAAAATTGTAACCATATTTTGGGATATAAAGGTTATCATGTGCAACTATGAGACCTTAATTTTGTGTTCTTCTATTTTTTATTTTCAATTGTAATGCATATAGACTAAAGTATGTAGAGCACAGGGAGCTCCATATTTTTAATATAAATACCTGTGTAATCACAAACAGGTCAAGAACAGGGGATTGCCTGCCTTTCAGAAATTTATTTCACGTCCCTTCCAATCATAGTCTCCCTTTCCCCAAAATAAGCACTATCTTGTATTCTAACATAATACTATAGTTTTGGCTACTTTGTACTTTATATAAACTGAATTATATGATATGTATTCATTTGGATCCAACTTCAGCCACTTTACATGTTTGTGTAATCCATTCTATTTTTGTATGAAGTTTTACTTTGGTTCATGTATTTTTATGGCTACATCATGTTTCATTTATTAATATACCAAAATTAATATGTCTTTTAACTGCTGATAGACATTTTAAGTATTTTGTGTTCATACTAGCATAAAAAAAGTCACCGAAAGCATTCTGGAAAGTGAATTTGTTATATATGTGTATATGTTTCAATTGGGTCAGGATTTAATTTCATTAATTAAACTCCATTGGGAACTTTAACACAAATCCCATGAGTTCAAGAATGCCAAGAGTAGGGGAGGTTTCATATTTTGGGTTGGAACATGGAAAATCTATGCACCAGGAGTCCAGGTGAACCTAAATAGAGTGGCCAGTAAAATATGACCTTTCTTGAAATTGGCTTAATCAAATTAATTGAATTGATCATTTCATACACCAAAAAAGTAGGAATCTAATCTTTTTAAAGTGAAATTTGGCAGTCTCTGTCAAAATTACCTGCAAAGTTATCAGCATATGTGTATTTGACTCAAGAACTGAAGTAGAAATTAATACTACAGATATATCTGCATAAGTCAACAAAGACATACCCCATATTTATTAAGTATAGCATTGCTAAAAATGCCATATAATAATACCAAGAACCAAAGAGGATAAAAGAACAGAAAACAACAAAAGTTATCTGTCTTTAGTTACTGTAAAGCCAAGTCTTTTTCCAAATGAAAGGAATCGCCTTAACAGAACTGGTAAATATTCCTGGGCCCAATATGTTCTCCCTCTTCCTGTAATGCATATTGTCATGCCTGAATGCTAACCAATTAGCAGTAGAGAATAAACTTTAGCCCTAGGTATGCTAGCATCCCTTGAAAAGTTCACCTAGCTACTGTGTGATATATTGACTGAACTGGATCCTTTTCACCCTTGAGTGGTAAATAATTTACCTATACCAGATTCTTATATTCACACACTCTTTAATAGCTTGACTAAATTTTAGACAGATTTCTTTGCATGAACACCTGACTTGCCCAGTCTTGTAGCGTTTGCTATGGAAAATCTTCCACTGTATATTCTTTTCCTGCCACTTTGAAACATATGTAAGTCTCCTGACCCTTACAAGTTATATAACTCAGGAAATGTCCTTTTCAAGGACCTGGAAACAATTTCTTTGAAATGTAAACATCAAAGGAGCTGGAACCCTTGTCTGCTAATCTCTCTGGGAAGGTAGGAGCCTATTTTCAATGGGCAACAATTAGTAAACTCATAGGATAATCACAGAGAAAAATATTTAGAAACTCAGGAATAAATCAATATGCTGGACTCATGACATTGATCAACCCCAGCCTCAAAGTCCTCCAATATTTTCCCACTAGTTCATTCCAGTGTTTAAAAGCCCTTGGATCCTTTGTTACAGTGGAGTTCAACTTCCTTTCTTATTGCAATCTTCCTCAATTAAAACGTCTTCTTTGCCTGTTTAACTTCATCTGGCTCCATTTTTGCTTCGACTTGGTAGTGGGTGTGTGTTTTCCTTCTCTTTCTGCAGTGCAGTTCTATTCAAAGGCTAATACATTGACCCTAATTATCTTGAACAGTGCTTTGGAATAAGCAATCCTCAATATGGCAAAAGTAGTGAAACAATGAATACAATGTCCCTGAAATCCTTTGGGCTGAATATATTTCTGATAAATAGAATGCCTATGTCTCAGTGTTTTCCCACCATTGTCCCCAGTGATGCAATTGAGTAATTTTTGCTTTTTTGAGCAACTTTTGGCCTTCTGGAACTGTTATAGGTCTTTGTTATGAGAAGAGGGACCCTTTTACCCAAGAACATATTAAAGATACTATCAAAAAATTATTTACTCAACTTAGTCCTTTTGAGCTATTTATGTCATTAAAACAGCACACAAAAAAGAAGTTAGCATACTGGCAAGGATAACAGGCTATACATTTTATGTGAAGGTAGGGTTGTTGCTGTGTAATGAGGATAGGAGGAAATATGTTCGGAGCCAAAACAATTCCTTGGGTTACTGTGGGGGGGGGG
>PVKP010000624.1:20884-54604 GCA_004027715.1 Plecturocebus donacophilus | reverse complement strand
AGCTCCCACGCTGCCATGGGAGGGGAATCCTGAGGGGATATCTGTATAGGTAAGGAGCAGCGGGGTTTTAATGCTGAAGTTATTTCTGTCCCATTCATGTTCTCGTCCAATGAGAGGAGTTCAAACTTCCTCTGGAGTGATTGATCTTCGACTCTGATACTGAATTGTCTGCTTGCCCCACAATCAGAGCCCCCTCCTCCCAGAGCTTTTGGCGGGCTTTCTGAACAAAGGAGCTTACCTAGAATTTCTACCTAGCCCGTGGGTGGGAAAGTCAGACAAAGAACTTTAGTTCCGGAATGGGGGCATGGATAGAGGCAGGGCGCTGGGAAATTCCTGCCTTTGAAACTACATCCCTTGTGGACTCGGGAAGATAACTTTTTTGTTCCTTAACACAGCCCCTCATTACCTCAGTGCTTCCATTAAATCAAACCTTAAATGGCAATTGCATAAGACACAATCTAACAAAGCAATTGGTAACCAAAGGTTTGAAACCTTCAGTCATGAAAGTATAATTTGTCACACTGGGAAAGTACTCTGGATTAGCTAACTGCTGACACAAGTTGAGGAAAATCTAATAGGAGCAGTAAAAGATGGATATAAAGAACATCAGCTGTGGCCACTCAGGACCCACTGAAACAGCAGAGCTAATGCTTATCCTACTCTCCATCATCCTGTGATTTGTTGTGTTCATTTGTGTTTTAAAAAATTGTTGACCATTTCTTAAAAAGGGATATCCCATAAATAACATTATATGAACTATGAATTTAATTGAGAGCCTGAGGGGATCCTGAGCAATATAAGGTAAAGACAATAGTATTTATAGCAAAGCCTTGCCCAAATACTTGGAATGATTTAGTAAATTATGGCTAGTTTCCAAGTACCAATCTCTGTGTCTCGGTGCCTGAGGACTTGTTCTGAAAGCAGAGAAGGCTGCTCTCTGTGCATTGTGAGTGCTAGGAATGAATGGGTTACAGAATTCACACCACTCTAGGAGCAGTCTTCAGATAATTATCTTAGGAAATAATACATAAATATACCAGCCCCTGTGCCTCCTAAGTGAGATTGTGAAGTGTGACTTTGCCATTTTCCAGAGTTTCTCCCTGGGATTAAGTTTCTGGTATCCACCTTGATAGATGACTGTAATGTATCCTTTATGACTGCCTTTCCTTTCCTATTGGTTTTCCACATCTCCAACAATGACATTTGAAATTCAAACCAATTATTGGCATTCAAATACTTATTTTAATATCTTCTTATAGGAAAAAAAAAGGATATACATACACACACACATGCATGCATGCACACACACATACACACACGCTATAATCTCTAACCATTGACTACCAAAGGAGGGGGTAATTTCTAAATCCTTATGTTATCAAGAATGGTAGTCATCTGTATAATTCATTTTAGGATCCTGATAGAATAGTATTTCAAGAATAAATTGAATTTGTTTTGCTTTTAGTTCATGAACATATGTAATGAATGTGTGGTTTTTATGTAAATCTACTCAGATATTGTCTCCTATATACTAAACCCCTTGGTTATATACTTGACTTCAGTTTCCCAGAAAAATTTCTCAAATGTCTCCTCAAAAATGAATATTAGCAAAATAGTTAATTTTTATAGCATTTGTAGGCTCATCTTTAAGTTAAAGGAAATTTAAACATCATGCAGCATTTGTTGATAAACATTGCCTTTACTTTAAATTCAGACTGAAACTAAGACTCAAGGGAGAATATTATTTCTATAACATTTAAAAATTAAAACTGACAAACAATGGAGTTCAAATTTTTTAATTTGGCCAGCCATGTGATTAAAAATATGAAATTATGACTTGTTGCTAACACAAGCTGAAATCTACATGTAGTTCATATATGAATGAAATAAACAGCTCAGTTACCTGAGAAATGCTGATGTATGGTATGAAAGTATATTATTTTGTTACAACAATGCTTTCTTTATATTTCTATCAAGATAAAAATAAAGCACACTTCACTGATTGAATTAACATGTCTCTAGCTTTTTATAGTGATAGGAGACAGACAAATTCCTAGTTAGACAAGGATGGGTCCCCAGTGAAACTTGCCCTTCAAGCTAAGGGTAGTTTAAAGCCTGAAAACTGAAGTGCCAGTTCCAGATAGAGTCTATAACTGGAGTGAGGACTTCCATTCCCATTTTACTCATTCTCTGGATTGGTTCCTTTTTAATGATGCCTTGTAACCAATCCAATGGTGCTTTTTCCAAGACCACCCACGGACCAATCAGCACACACTCTCTTATTCTAAGCCCATAAAAACCCTGGACTCAGCCTCACAAATAGCTACCTCCTCTTAGGTACTCTCTTGATTCTGAGAGCTTTCTGTCACCCAATAAAATTCTACTCTGCCTTACTCACTCCTCAGTGTCCATGTACCATATTCCTCTCAGTCATGGGAAAGAACCAGGAACTCACCAAACTGCAGGAGCAAAAGAGCTGTAAAACTCCTGCTTGCTGAGCTGCCTATGGTGGGAGTAAAAGAGCTGAAATACTCCCTCTCAGTGGCTTAAGCAACAGGAGAGAAGAAGCTGCTGGGTGCCATTTTTTCTCATTCTCCAAACTCAGAGAGTGAAAAAGCCACAACATTTCTATTTGATAAATTATTATTTCATAATAATTTCTTATATAGAAAAAATGATTAAAAATCACTTTATTGCATTTTAATTGCATCTTTCATGTGCTTTATATTTTTATTATTCTATCATAAGTAATATGTTCATTAGACATGAAAAGGTATAAACTTGAAATGTAGATATTCTCATTATATTATTTTGCTAATAAATTTATTATGTTAATAAATGATACACAAAGCCAAAATAAACTCAAAACAGAAAGTACCAGAATTTTATTCAACATGAGTAAATAAAATGTGCATGTATATTTTACTAATTTTATTTTCCAAATATAAAAGCATTTGTTTAATACAAAGCAAATTCACAACTATATTACTGACTAGTCTATGACTGGATGTATAAATATCAAATTACCATTGCCATATTCAACACATGGTGAGGTGTGTGTTTAGAACGATTTTTAAAATAATTTTTTCACTATTTAAACTTTCAAGATTTAATGTTTTCAAATGTCTAATGACAAGGATATACTTGTTTAATATAGTGGGTATAATGAATATTAATTATAGGCCTGAAGAATTATATTGTCTGTGAAATTGTAGAAAAACATGTTATTTGTTTTATATAAACAAATATTTTAGAGGTACTAGGAATCTGCTTTTCATCCATATTAGTGTAATTTTCTAGCAAGTCTCAGAGACCAAATGAAAAACTTTATGGTAGCCCTTATGTACTTTTCTCCCATGACCTTCAGAGACCTCTCTGATTATTAGCATAACATTTTCTCACCTCTTGAGTCTCCATTTACACTTCAATAGCCTCATTTACATTTGATTTACTCACTCAGCAATACTGCAGAGCTTCATAGAAAGAAAACAGCCTGTATATGGACAGAAAAACTAAGCAATAGTTCTAGATTTGTCTGTATGTGGGAAGGAGTGTTTAGTATCTCTGTTTTCATTGCTATCAACATCTTTCTGAGAGTATTCTCTTTTCTTTGACTCACTGTTTATGTTAGTGTAAATTTCTCATAATTTTTATTTCTTATGCTTTTTCTTTTCTAATTGGAGTAAAGTCTGTAATTAGTTTTGTTTCCTTTCTTTCTAAATCTTTTGTTACATTCAAACAATATTTATTTAATGTTATAAATAACATTATCAATGGAATCATTTTGCTAACATCTTTAACTGTCAGATAGGCTCATCAAGTCACCAGAGTATACTATTATTTTCAATAACAAAAACAGAAATTACTTTTGGACCAAGCTATAAATAAATACTAATTAGACTCAGGAAAGACCAAGCAATTTATTTATTTTGGGTCTACATTTGCAGTACTTGAGGGTACTATAGAAAGTTACATCACTGATGTTGAAATCATTTCAGATAACTTCAGCCTGCCTCCTGGTAGTTATTTCATGTTTTAATTAGATGAGTGAAAGTTGGTTCAGAAATCATAAACAAGGAAAAAAAAGTCAGCATGAAATTTTGCACAAATTAGGGCAGAATGATTCAGATTAGAATAACTAAAAGATACATTTCAAATTAAAAATAATTTTAATGTAACTAAATTGAGATGTGCAAATAGAATTTGAAAACTCTCTGATGAAAATAGATCAAAAGGCAAATCCTGAATAACAGCAGGGTCCTACGTATAATAGAGAAGTCAATGAGAAAAATAATTGTAACTGTAAATCCACTAGTTAATAGTAGATTTAAAGAAATATTTCTTTCACATAAGCAAGACTGAACTGCTTTTTTTTTTTTAACCTGGTAGGCAATGGCTCAGAGAAAGTTCATTAAGGTGTTTTATTTTTTCTGTGTCCCTGCCTCAGTTTGATGACAATTTATTTATGAATATGATGATTTATGACATCAACAGATACATATTAAAAGTAAATTTGTGTCTTTTAAAGTATAATTTGCAAAATCAATTGTTTTGATTGTGGGTAAGAAATACACAGAGATTATTTAATGGATGTGTTTACCTATTGAAAATCCAAGTAGACATTGTATTCCATGTGCTAGAAAATAGGTATAGGGGATAATGATAAGGAAGTTAATATTTCACCTATCACAATTGTTCAGTTAAACTTCTTTATTTCTTTTGCAAAGGTATTGCTAGCTTATGTCAACTAATTCTAATGATCGAATATTTTTATAAATACCTTCAAGGGACTTTCATAGTGATCTTAAAAACTACAAAGAAAATGGTACTATAACAAGTTTTTAAAATAAGTAAGTCTTGAATTCTGATATGACATGGCATCCAAATCTTGTACTATTTCAGCCTTTGACTGAGAGGGTACCGTAGGGATTGAGGCATATGATCTTTTCAAAATAAAATCAGTTGTCATCAGAAGAGCTATTTTGCATATTACATTTTTAACATTTCAGTTGTCATGAGTAAAATATGCAGGTGAAATGTATAAATAATAATAAAACTAGATACATTAAAAACCCAAGTCTTCCTATTTTCCTATAGTAGAAAACAGAAATCACTATAGAACAGAAATTTAGCCACGTCTGTAAATTTCCAGGAAAGCAACTAAAGTTATTTTAAAAGTTTGTTTTATTTATCATAATTATTAAAAACATTTGAAGTTTTTCTTATAATTTAGGTAATTAATACATATTTGTATTTATAAACTCGAATTGGCTTAGAACTGAGTTACAGGGTTGCTCTTTTTCCTTAGAGTTGATTTTATTTAATATACTTGTTTTACCTCACTTAAAACACTGGAGGATGGAAAAACACAAGGAAATTATGCCTGGGAATATATTTGTTTAGAAATTAACATATAATCAGTAACTTTGGATGTGGTGATTTTTGTTGAAAAACGCATGCTTTGAATGACGAGACCTTCCAAACAGGCTTTATGTGAGCAACATGGCTGTTAATTTACCTGGCTGCAGGTGGGCTAAGGCCAAAAAGGGCATTAGCAAAGGGCAGTGGGATAGGAGTTGGTTTTATAGGTTTGGGTAGTTTTTTGGGAGGCAGTGGTGTTGCAGAGTACGTTCAGTTACAGTGGTGGGGGTAGGGGCAAGGAGTATACCAGTTCGGTTACAATGGCAGGCTTGGGTGAGAGGTATTTACATCATCATGAGAACAGTTAAGATGGCAGGGTTGGGTGAGGGGCTTGTGGGAAGCTCCGCTGGGCGATCGGGGACAATGGCGAACACAGGCAGTGGGTGGGAGACTTCAGCCGAGGCAAGCAGAACTTCAGACTTTCAGGCTCCAGGCTTGCATATGGAGACCTGACAATTTTAACACACTGTGACACAGTAAGAAATATATATTTGGTCCTTTCCCCGATTTCTTGACACAGACCTCCTAAAACTCTTGTAATTTTCTGAAGTAATGGAGATAATACGTGCATCTTACACAGAGGTCCTAAATCCCTTGGAGCTTTCTTGGTGATAGGAATGTCATTTGTCCTAATGAGTTAACTCGTGTTGGGCTCTTGGATAACTCAAGATGGGGGCTAAACACCAGAAAGGCCAAGCCTTTTGATAGCAGCAGGAGGCAGACAAATTTTAAGCAGACAGAAGCAGGTCCCTAGTAAAACCGCAGCTTCAAGCCCAAAACAGCCTGAAGCTTGAAGGCTAAGGCTACTGGTTACAGATGAAACCCATGACCCAGAGTGAAAATTTCGTTTTCTGTTTGCCTGTTCTTTCCTAATTGGTTCTTTCTGAACAATGCTTTTCAACCAAATGTTTCATTTCGCAATGCTACCTGTGGCCAGCACCTCCCCCCGTTCTCTGGCTACAGAAACTTCAGACTCAGCCACAGTTTGGGGAAGCTACCCGACTCTTGGTAGAGGATGCCCAGCTTGGGTCTGCCTGTCCACTGAGGTCTGTTTTGTCACTCAGTAAAACTCTTCATCTCGCTCACCCGTCAGATGTCAGCTTAACCTAATTTCTCTTGAAAGTGGGACCAGAAATTGGGCCCCTCCAAACGCCAAATGTGAACAGAGCTATAACCCTGTAACATACACCTCCCGCTCGCTGAGCAACGGGAGATTGAGCTGCTGGGCACCACACACCCTCATTCGTCGGGTTGCAGATGGCGGGACTGAAAGAGCTGTTAACACTCTGTAATGGCTCCTTTGGCGCTTCAGGGTGGCTGGCATAGTGGAGGTTTTCAGGCTTAGACCCTTTAGCCCCAGCACCATTCTCTAGGGAGGGGTGATAGCCTGAATATCGAATTGACAATGCATTACACTTATGTGATAAAGCCTTCGTAAAAATCCCAAAGCATGGGATTTGGAAAGCTTCTGTATTGGTGAATTCATCTATATGCTGGGTGGTGGCATGTTCCAACTATACAGGAACAGAAGCTCCTGTGTTCGGGAATTTTGGATCTCATGCTTGTCATCTGGATGTCATTTGTATGTTTTTATAATGTCCTTTGTGATAAACTGGCAAATATAAGTAAAGTGTTTCCCTGAGTTTTATGAGCTGTTAGTAACTTATCCAAAATGAGGAGGGAATTGTGGGAAACCCCAACTTATAGCCAAGTCTGAAAAGAGTGTGTGTCCTAGTCATCCAATTCTAGTGACTAGAATCTGAAGCAGGAGAAGTAATATGGCTAGCCTAATGGAATCTGTACTAACTCTGGGTAGTTAGTGGCAGAATTGAACTAAATTGTGGGACACCAGTTGGTATCCACACGAAAAAAATTGGAGAATTGCTTGGTGTAGAAAACTCACACATTAGAAGCATTGAGTTTTAATTTATACGTTATTCAAGTTTGAAAGTTAAGGTTATCTCTTTCAAGTGGTCTTACTCATATTTTTAATAGTTCTTTAAAAATGAGTGAAGATCTGGCAGGAGTGTGCAGCATTAAAAACAATAATGGGTGATATTTTTAAGAACTGTTGAAAATGTAAAAACATCCAAAGAAAATATACATGCAAAATAATATGTATACGTTTTTTTCTCCTTTATAAGCAAGAAATCAGCTCACATTATTTAAAATTCAGTGAGCTAAAGTAATTTTATTTTAAAATGTAATACATGGAAAGATTATAGTCTTGGCTACATCTTATGTAAATAATAAAATAAAGAGGAATAGAGGAATTAAAGGATGAAAAGAGCACATTGAGTATTCTCTAGGATAATCCAAAGTTAGGGTACAAAGAAACTTTTAATACATTTTTTTAATTAAAATATATTTAAACTTTTTAAAATATTATAATTATATAAATTATCTTGTTTAATCACAGTGAAATGAAACTAGTAGTTAATATCAGAACAAGAATGAAAACATGCATAAGTATGTGGAAATTAAACAACATTCTCTTAAATATCCAATGAGCAAAAAAGAAAGTATGATAAAGATTAGAAAATTTTCATTAAGACAAATGAAATTAAAAATAACATATAAAAATTTATGAAATGCAGTTACGATGGAAATTAATACCTATAAATACTTATATTGAAAAGGAATAAAGATCTCCAGTCAAAAATCAAATTTTATACCTGAAGAAACTAGATAAAGAACGAACTAAATACAAAGCTAGTAGAAGACAAAAATAATGAAGTTTAGAACAGAGATAAATATTCTTGAAAATGGAAAAACAATAAAGAAAAGTCAGTATTATCAAGAATCGATTCTTTGAAAAGATTGACAATATAGAGAAACTTTTATTTAGATTGTCTAAAAAAAGAGAGTACAAAAATAAAATCAGAAATGAAAGTGGTAATACTACAAATAATTATACAGATATAAAATATTATATATTATAATAAATATCAACAATTAAACATCAACAAATCATTTAGCCTACATGAAATGACCAAATTTCTAGAAACACACAAACTACCAATAGAAAATTGTGAAGAAATAGAAAATCTGAATAGACCTATAACTAGTAAAGAACGGATCAGTAATCAAAAATTTCTCAACAAAGAAAATTAAGGACGAGATCGCTTCACTTGTGCATTCTACCAAACATTTGAAGAAAAAATAATGTCAATCCTCAAACTCTGGAAATATTGAAGAACAAGAATATATTTTAATGCCTTCTGTGTAGTCAGTATTACCTGATATCAAAGCTAGACAAAACACTACAAGAGAAGAAAACTATTGACCAATATTAGATGAATATCAATGTAAAAATTATTTAAAAAATATTAGCAAAGGGAATTCAATAGCACATTAAAAGAATTATACACCATGACATTTTCCTAGTATGCCAGGATGGTTCAACATATGAAAATTGATCAATGTAACATATAACATTAACGGAATGAAGAGGAAAACAAATAATCATCTAAATTAATGCAAAGGAAGCATTTGGCAAAATTCAACAGTCTTTTATGATAAATAAAAAATCCAACAAATTAGGAATAGAAGGAAACTATTTCAATATAGTATAGCACGTATGAAAAATCCACACTTAACATCATATGCAATAGTGAAAAACTGAAAGCTTTTCTTGTGAGATTAGGAGGAAGAGAATAATACATGCTTTTGCAACTTTTATTCAACAGAGTACTGGAAATCTTCGCCAGAGCAACTAGGAAAGGGAAATAAATGAAAGGCATCCAAATTGGAAAGCAAGAAGTAAATATATTTTTGTTCACAAATGACAGCATCATCTATCAAGAAAACCCTAAATAGTCCACAAAAAAACCTAAAAACTAATAAAGTTCAGCAAAGTTGCTGGATACAATAAACAATATATAAAATCAATTGTGTTTCTATATACTGAAAATAATTAGAAAAAATAGCCAAGAAAACAGCTTCATTTACAATAACATTAAAAAGAAAAAAAATTCGTATAAATTTAACCAAGAAGGTAAAAGATTTGTGCCCTGAAATCTACAAAATGTTGCTGAAAGCTAGTAAAAAAAAAAACACAGATAAATAGAAGACATTTCATGTTTATGGATGGGAAGATTTTTTTGTTAAGATCTCAACATTATTCAATTATGTACAGATTAAATGCTATCCCTACCAAAATCCCAATGACATCATTTTTGTTGAAAATTAATAAATCATTGTAAAATTTGTATGGAATTTCAAAAAGACCACAAATACCCAATATAATCTTCAAAGCTATTTAACATCATTGAAGCTTTGGGAAACATAAATAAGAAACACAATGACATTCCACTTCACACCTATTACATTGAATATTATCAAAAAAACAGAAAAAAAGGATGTGGAGAAATTTGAACCTGTATATATTTCTGGTGAGAATGTAAAATATTGTAGGTGCTGTGGAACACAATGGCAGTTCCTCAAAAAAAATTAAAAAAGAAATTGTCATGTGATTTTATAATTCTACTTCTGGGCATATAGCCAAAACATTGAAAGAAGAATCTTGAATAGATATTTGTACATCAATGATTATAGCAGCATTAGTCACAATAGCCCAAAGTGAAAGGAGGTCAAGTGTCCATTGACAGATGAACAAACAAAATGTAATATACATGTACAATGGAATATTATTCAGCTTTAAAAAGGGATGATATTCTTACTTATACCATATCATGGAACAATTTTAAAAGATTCTAAGTAAGATAAACCAAGTATAGAAGGACAAATACTGTATGATTTCACTTATATTAGGTACATAGAGTAGTCAAAATCAGAAAGACAGAAAATGGTGGTTGTCAGGAGCTGTGGACAGGGGAGAATGGAGAATTACATTGTTTAATGTATACTGAGTTTCAGTTTTGCACGACAAAAAGATTTATGAAGATGGATGGTGGCAATGGTTGCACAACAATGTGAATGAACTTAATGTTAGTGAACTGTACAATTAAAAATGGTTAAAGTACATGTTATGCATTTTTACCACAATAAAATTATTTTTAGAAAGAAAAAAGGGATAAAATGAAAATGAAGTAAAATTATAATTTGTGTAAAAGAAAGGAGAGACCAGTGAATGAAGCTACAAAATGGAAAAGAAAAACAAAGTTAAAGAGGGGACACATGATAGGAGAGAGTATGAGGTAGGATTCATATAGAAACAAATTACAGAGAAGGAAAATAACAGCAGCTTAAATTAAATATTTTTCTCCACTTTGTTAAAGTCCAGAGGTATCAAATCTAGGATGAAGAAAGTATTTCATAACACACTCAGGCATCCAAGCTCCTTCTAGCTTTCAGCTTTAGCATCTCTATGTGGCTGTGCTATTCAGGGTTCAAGATGAGTTCCAGACATTCCATATTCCAAGCAGCAGGACCAATAAATGGAAGAAGAAAGGGACAATGTGTCCCAAATATCACTTCAGGATATTTCCAAGAAAGGTTGCAAAACTTCTACTTACACCTATTTGATTGAAACATAAACACATGGATATATCTATCTATGAAAAATAGTAGGATAGGTACTTTTTAATTCTAGTTGATCATATGCTTACCTAAAAATTATATTACTTTGAACAAAAGGAAAAGCTTTATAAATTACCCAGTCTCTGGGATTCTGTGATAGAAACATAAAAGCTACTAAGGCAAGTATGTACTATGCAATACATGGGTAATTCTTATAAACTTTTAAAATAAAACTTATACTTAAAAATTTTTAAAACAAAACCTATTTATTATTAATATGAAATTCAAAATTTACTATGTTCTTTATTTTATCTCACAACCCAATCTATACATTTTCAATTTGTAATTATATTGCTTATATTATTATTTATAAATTGTCTTTCCTAGTAAAATGTAGATTTCCTGAGAACTAGATCAATATAATATTTCTTAGATAAGATAAACTTAGTAAATATTTATTGAATAACAAAATATGGCAGCAATTCTTTTTGCCACTTTTTAACATTGCTCAGAAGGTTTTAGTCAAAGACAATATAACAAAATAAAATTAAACAATACTGAGAGTTGATATTAATATTCTGTAAGAGGAAAATACAACTGAAAATAACCTTATTTATGTAGAAAACTAAAGCATTCAAAAATATTCAAAATTTAATCTATCACTTGCATTGATCACTGGCAAAATAAAAGTATTTATTTGATGTTTAGTCATCTTTTAATTTACTTCAACATATTCACTTCCCCAGGTTCTTGATTTTCAAATAAAATGCACTCAAATACATCTATTAAGGATTTCATATGTAAAATGGTCACACTTATCCCTCAAAGACTTTCCTCTAGTTTCTGTTTCTATTAGGTGTTTTCTGTAGTAAGATATTGAAAAGTGTTTCTACAAAATTTTGGTGAGGATCATTTTGGTAAAGTTTCATTATTTTATTTTACTAAGCAAGGGTTATTTAAAAATAATAACAACATAGTAAGTGGAATAATAGTAATGTACATGGACTGAATTTTTCTTTTCAGGCTATAAATTGAACCACCTCATTAAATTCTACTTCTTATTACACAAGTGTCAATTAAAATTGTACAGGGCTATCAACTTTTTATCTTTGCCAATTTTTATGTTTCCTATTAATTCTATTTATTTAATGCCAATAAAATAAAATTCAACTCAGTAGAAAGCTACAGTATGCTCATGTATTAGAATAAAATTATTACAAAGATATGCCTTTATCTTAATTTTGTGTACTAAGTTAAGTTTCCTAAAACTCTAAATGAGTATTTATTAATATTGAACAAATATGTTAAAAATCTATGTGAAGCAACAAACGAGAAACAATGACAAAGCAATTTAAACAGGAGGGTAATGAACATAGTGGCACAATATGATTTACCAAATAATTGTAAAGGTATAATAATTATAAAGTTTTATGGGTACAGAATAGATTAATGGAATCAAATAGAAATCTCAGAAAGTAATGCTAGCACTTATATGCAACAAAGAAAATATGTTATCATCTATGACTTTTTTAGAAATATAATTATGAGAGCAAGTAATGCTTTATATTTTCTAGTAGGCCGTGTGTGTCTCTTGACTAACACAGAAGTAATATTAAGTGTCTAGAAAATGTTATTAGGCTGATACATGATGTTCTGAAAAGAATCATAAAGGTGTGTGTTGGGGATCAAGAGCACAGGATGATTGGGAATATGAGAGAGATATCTTAGTATCTTCTTTGAGTGGAAACTTAAGAGTGAGGGGCTGAATAAGTAGGATGCTTATTGAGATTACATTTAGAAAAATATCTTTAAGGAGATAGAGTAAAGCTTTTCATTGTTCATCAAGCTTTCTGGCTTTGATTACCATATCTTTGAAACAATATAAAGATTGGGTCATGGGGACACCAAAGTTCAAATTATATTATATATATTTAAAATATTATTATTTAAATGGGTGATTTTTCAAATAATTGCAGAAAATTAAGTGTTTCTGAAGTTGTTCAAGATACTGGGTAATCTTGAGGAAAAAAATGTATTCAAATTTCTATGTAACACCATCAACAAACACAAATTCCAGAAAAGTCGGAAAGTTAAATAAGGAATGTAAAGAAACAAAACCAGCGATAAACACAAGTGAATATTTAAGAGTTCTAAGAAGTTTTTCCTGAGCATCAGCAAAATATATAAGGTCGATATAGAGGCGACTGATATATTCAACTAGTTAAAAATTTAAAAGGATGGTTCTATTAGTCCAGTTGTATTGCTATAAAAATACTTAAGCCTGGGTAATTTACAAAGAAAAAACTTCATTTGGCTCACACTTCTGCAGGCTGCACAAACTGCATGGTGTCAACATCTGCTTTGGGTGAGGGCCTCAGGAAGCTTACAATCATGTCGGAAAGCAAAGTGGGAGCAGACATATCACATGGAGAGAGAAGTAGCAAGAAAGAGGGAGGAGGTTCAAGACTCTTTTTTTTTTTTTTTTTTTTTTTTTTTTTTGAGGAGGAGTCTCGCTTTTCTTGCCCAGGCTGGAGTGCAACGATGCGATCTCAGCTCACCGCAACCTCCACTTCCTGGGTTTAAGCTATTCTCCTGCCTCAGCCTCCTGAGTAGCTGGGATTACAGGCATGCACCACCATGCCTAGCTAATTTTGTATTTTTAGTAGAGACAAGTTTCCTCTGTGTTGGTCAGGCTGGTCTCAAACTCCTGACCTCAGATAATCCGCCCACCTCAGCCTCCCAAAGTGCTGGGATTACAGGCATGAGCCACAGCCAAGACTCTTAAATAACTAGGTCTCATGTGAACTCATAGAGTGAGAACTCACTCATTACTGTGAAATAAACACCAAGCCACTAATGAAGAATCCTCTCCCATGACCCAAACATCTCCCACTAGCCCTACTTCCAACATTGGAAGTCACATTTGAATATGAGATTTGAAGGGGACAAAACATCCAAATGTTATCAGTGGTATTAAAAATATATGAATCCCAAAATCAAAGACAAATAACACACTGGGAACCATAGTTTAGAGCATGTAAATCTAACATTAAATAAGTAACAAATCATCTCAATGTATTGAACAACAAATAAGACTTATATACCTGAATATTAAATTTGGCCTGAGAAAGAATAAGAATTTATAAAAGAAAGAATACAAATAGTCATTGTACGTGCAAACTTTTAGTAACCAAAAACAATCAGTTTAAAAAAGAAATGATCAAAACATAAAAGTTAGAAAAAATGAAAAGTTTACAACTCTGAGTATTCTGTGTTAACATATGTGTTAACATATGTTATCTGACCGTTCTCTTTATGGCTGAATAAGTTTGAGAAACTGATACTACATTTTGTACATTCTTGTTGTCAAATTGCACTTACAATGGCCAATTATATTATATTCAGGAGCACAAAATGTTTCTGACAACACATTACTTGTTCTAGTTAATAAACATCTATATATGTGTCCTGAGAAAAGATAAATACACACACACACACACACACACACACACACACACACACACACACGCACACACACACCATTATCAGTGTGTTGTTTATTATAGTGAAATCTTGGAAGCACCCTAAATTTTCTGCGACAGGTAAATTGTAATTTGGTATATGCCTGAGACCACAGGTTTCACTAGCCTAGAATCTTTGTTAACATCTGTTCATGACTTCTTTAACCAAACTAGAACAATTGAAATTAAGGGGTTGCATATTATTCCGTCTCTTCCACCAATGTTTCTTAATTCCAAGAATAGCATGTTTTTCTGTTTTTTTTTTTTTTTTTTTTAGACAAAACCTTGCTCTGTTGCCCAGGTTAGAGTGCAGTGGTGGGGTCTCCGCTCACTGCAACCTCCACCTCCCTGGTTTAAGCAGTTCTCCTGCCTCAGCCTTCTGAGTAGCTGGGGTTGCAGGCACCTGCCAGCATGCCTGGCTAATTTTTTTATATTTTTAGTAGAGATGGGGTTTCCATGTTGGCCAGGCTGGTCTCAAAATTCCTGACCTCGTGATCCACCCACCTTGGCCTCCCAACGTGCTGGGATTACTGGTGTGAGCCACTGCACTTGGCTGCATGTTTTTTTAATACAATTGAGTTTTTCCATGTGTCTCAGTTTTCTTCAAAGTAATGATTTTCCAGCTCTTTGAAACTTCTGTGTCTCTAAACGTCACAATTTCAATTAAATCCTATTTGTAGACCTTTGGGTGACTAAAAGGCCCATTACAGTAGTTTTATCTGAAAGAAATTGCCTATTATTAATAATAAATTAATCGTTGTGCTTTCTAAAAAAAAAAAAGCTGAAAACTTTACTATTGCCATGTCTTCATCTCATTTTGACATTGTTTAGTGTTATTTCAGGACCCTGAGAACTATTTATTTTAACCCAAAACCCTATCTATAAATACTATGTGCTTTCTGCTACCAAATAATATTGGAGGTTGATAGTAGTTTTTTGTCCTCACAAGGTCTGCATATAAGCATACCCTTAAGGATATGTACTGAGTTAATATTTTCCAAACTGAAAATGTCTTCATTTCCAATATTCGGCATCATTCTTAGATCCAAGAAAGATGCCCTGCCCTTGGTTTTGCACGTAAAATTTTCTTGTCTCTCACTCTGTCTCTCTCCGTCACACATACGCGCACACACACACACACACACACACACACACACACACACACACACAGAACTTCAGGGCTTCTGCTTTTCTACAACATGTAAGGAGGATGGATGTTATCACTCCCAATCTTCCAATAAGAGAAAAGCTAAACAAATTAAAAATCAATGATATTTCTTAGAATTACCAGACAATTCAAGTCACAGGGAAGACTAGTATCCTGGAAAGTGGACATACAAGCAGTTCTAGAGAGACAGAGCTGAGGTCAGATTAAATGGAGCAGAAAGCAAAGGAACCATGAAGGGATAGAAAAGCTTGAATAGTAATTTTGATGAACTGTTGGGAGTAAGTGTGGACTAGAATAAAAGAAAGAAATGCCTGGGAACCACAGTGTTGTATGTGTCTAGTGTTGGGGGCTGGATAGGGAAAGAAACTTTTGTGGAGTTTTTCCTTCAGGAACGATACTAGATCCTCAGAGTGAAAAGCCAAGCGATATATCCTAATAGTTTTGGCAGGGTCAGGGGAACATAACCACTTTGAAATATGGCAAATTTTCTCCATAACAAAGACCTACTCTGCAGGAAGAAAATCTCTAGCAGAGCCTTATGGATCTGAGAGAGCAGCACTCAGCCAGCATCATTCCTATACCTTCCTGTTTCATCTGGCAGTTAAAAAAAAACACCAGTAAGGCTGGCAGGTCTTCTAAAAGACTGAGAGTTAAAAACATGATTATAAAACACTTGCCCTTCCCATACCACCACATCAACAGGGCTCCAGTGTCATAACAATGGGTTTGCAAGGTGCAGTCTGCACTAAAGGAGTTCTAAAGGAAACTCAAAGACAACAGGGGAGAATAAATATCTAAGACACAAGAGAAAACTAAACTTCTGCCACCTACAGCCACAGTAAACATTAAACACAGCCCAAGCCCTAGTCAGATTAACGTAAAATTTCACACTAAAGGCCTACTTTACTTGATTTTTATTCCCTGATAAACTATATACAGCTTTCAACAAAACGATGATAAGGGAAGCTAAAAAGCAAGTAGAAACTTAGTCTGAGTAGAAGAATTGGAAATACCCTGTAATAAGTGACTGGACTACATGTAAAATGGTACAGTTTTATTTAAAAGTAGAGTTAGATTGCTTGTACGTGTATGTTTCACATTCTAGAGGCAACAAGTAGAAAACTGTGTAAAAAGAGATATAATTGATATGCTAAGAAGAAGAGAAAATGCTTAATTAAAACTGGAGAGGCAGTTTGCAATGAATATTAAAGAGGAGCAGGAAATAAGAATAAGATAATAAAAAAAAGCAGGAACAGGTACAACAAATACAAACCAATTATAAACATGGTTGATATTAACCGAACTATACAAATGATCATTCTAAATGTGTATACTCTAAATACATGAACTAAAGTTGACAGAGTTGGTAAAATAGAACAATACATGACTCAACTATATGTTCAAGATTTATATGTTGTTATGTATTAAATATTAAAGAAATTAAGCATTGGTATTTTCTAGTGTCATGTAGCTATGGAAGGTGAGCCAATATTATTAGTTTAAAGTAATTCATGTTCACTTGTAACTCCTCTAGCTCCATAAGAAATAAATGTATTTTCAGTTCACAGAAGAGTATTGCAGGCCCAAAGCCTCATTCTTTTATATATATATATATATATATATATATATATATATATATATGAATATTACATATATAAATATATACACAATTATATATGTATTATATAATATATATTATATATTTGTGGTACAAACATAGTAAATGTAGTACATTTACATATGTACATACATATATTTATTATATTTAGTATACGTTTGTTATTAAGATATGTATCTTCTCAATGATATTTACAACTTATCAATACAATAGAATTATTACATGATAATAAAACAGTACAATAGAGCTTGTCATACAAACTCTGAAGTTTTATCATATATATTTTGAGGGAAATAGTCTTCATGCACTTCATTCATTCATGTGTATAGTTTCTGAAATATCAGGAGGTTTGCAGTATTTTATGGTGAAAGATTCTCTGACTCCCATGTAAAGAGTTCAGTGAACTGTGCCAAAAACGTATGTCAAATTGATGAACAGAGAGCCACTGACTAGACTAAACAAGGGCCCACATCCACAGCTCCACAAGGACTGGGATAGTAGAAGTAGAACGAACTAGGAAGAAATATGTTAAGAGCTATTGCAAAAGCTTTATGCTAGCTTGTCATTTCTTTTATATGAGTGTCTTTTCATTATTACATTTTTTCTGTCTGCACCAAAACTTACTGCTAAAGGAATTCTTTCTGACTCAGTAAGAGGTATGTTTGAGTGTTCATATTAGAAATACTGTAAATTCCTTCTTCTTCTAAGAGCTCCTTCAGTTTATATATCCCTTAATTATTCCAATAATCATTTGGCAGGCAGTATTTTCAGTTGTGGATTTGTCCTGTGTGTCTCATTAGATTGTATTTCTTGACAACAGGGAACATGTGATATTATATTACATATTTTTAAAAATTTAAATGGGGCATAGAATCACAATCTGCACATGTACCCCAGAACTTAAAGTATAAAAAAAATTATATTACAGTTTTACATATCAAAAAAAGAATATTTCCTTATAAATAATAGAAGACCAATAGATGTTTCTTTAGTTGTGCTGTTTTTACATATGAATCCTAAAGACATCGAGTAGATTTGTCACTTTTGATAACTGACAACTAATTAGTATGTTTATGAATATCCTTCACAGAATTCACATAGATTTATAAGGTTTGATTGTGTTTTCCCTGGATAAAATGTGCCCCTTTCCCTTTCATTGCCCTCTGCTGGATAACAGTCTTTTCTTCTGATACATTCAGCTTCACATATGACTAACCAAAGGAGATCTTTATTAAAAGATAAGCAAAAATAGTTAGTGTGATTATAGGTTTAAAAAACTTTACAGTGTTTTCTGAATCAATGATCTGTTGTTGTTACTGCTCAAAAACTATTAATCTTTGAAAAATTTGGGACTACTTTGTTCACTTGGTATTTCTGAGAGCTTCTTGTGGCATATAGGTATTTTTTCTCATTTACATCACACTATGCATTTATTATAAATTCACTTTTTTTCTTTTGCATAAACATGAAATACACCTTTCAATCCATATTGTGTATCTTTTGCTTTTATGAAGGCAATTGTCAGTGTGAGGAAAGACAGATAAGCCAGATAGTTATTTTTCAAAAAAAGAAGTGACAATCTTTTGTTCTGGAATGCTATTTGCATTTATGAGGGTTTTTTTTTATGTGTCTATAAGACCTAGTTAGCAGCACAGTGCTCAATGTTTCTGAATGTGCCTGGATTTTCCATTCTTTATGACCTTTTGACATGGCCTCTATGTGATTAAAGGAAAGGCTCTCAACCTCTCCATCACCTTAGTGGCTGACATTTATAAATATATGAAAATAACGAAAAAGTAAAAGTGCAAATTAAGATTATGTGCAGTGAATTTTGTAAAAAGAAGATAAGATGAATAAATAAGACTTAATTGCTTTGAGTTTAGATCTAAACAGTGATTAGGAAACCCATAAAAATTTAACAATAATACAACATTAATTGACTGAAACAGACTAATTGTCTCTAAATTCAGTAGACATTAAAATATTATAATTATATATAATAATTATTATATAATATATAGTTATATATTATATATATATGTGTGTGTATGTATGTGTGTATATATATATATGTGTATGTGTATATATATGTATGTGTATATATATGTATATATATGTATATATATATATATACATATATATATATATGTATGTGTGTGTGTATATATATATATATATATATATACACATACATACACACACATAGAGAGAGAGAGAGAGAGATCTATTTACTTTCTTTTCCTCATCTTTGAAAACTATTACTCATCAAGGTGATGAAAGGAAGCATAGATGTTTTTTAACTTTCTATCCAACTTTGTACTTTCAGTGTTTGGTATGTTTATTACTGGGAATAAATTTTGCTTATCAGTTTCCTCTTTTCTACCAGACACATTTCAAAAAAGCCATAGGGAGTAGTTTGAAGCCTCTGTCCACAGAGATGGTAGTGCTGGCTGTTTAGGAGCTGCATGACTTGGGTTATCTACAGTTGTAGTGGTTTCATAATCGCTTATTTTCAGGAAAAGTATCTAAGAGTTACTTTGCACTGATTGTACAATGTTGTTTTCCATTAGCTCATTCTCTCTTTGTATGAAAGATGAAGTAAATAATTTTATTCCAATTTTCTTCCTCATGAACAAATTTGCACATCCTAATTTCAAATCTATACATATTTGTTTTATTACCAAATTTCAAATACTTATGATAGAATCAAGTATTATACATTGAAGCAGAATGAGCTCTAAAAAGATTTAGGAATTCTGGGTCATGTTCTAGTTTAATCTACATTTTTTTTCCTAAGAACTTACTTATTTCCAACAATCAATTGTCACATATCCACTAATACCATTGAGTCACCTTGCAAGTGCATTCCATTGTCCAAAACTTTGCTCAACATAATTAAACTAGTCCAAACACCTAAATATCATTACAAATAAATAAAAGCATATACATGTTGTGTCTCCATAAATTGTATATAAACAACATAGATCAGGGTTTGAAAATACTTGATTAAAAATTGACAGCAAAAGTGCATTTCTCTACTCTTATGTGAAACAACAAATTAAGCAACATTTTACTAACATTAACTCTATGCTACATTATTATTCATTATAGTAATAAAAGCAGTAAAGCCATATTGGCTGACAGCCATCATCGTGTGCTGCACAACACCCTATTTTAAATGTTTAAATGGTTGTAGAGGTATATCACATGAAATTGTATGTGAAGAGAAATTCATTAACAATTATTTATTATACAAATATTTGAATTTCCCCTTGGACCTCAGTCTCCAAAGTTATTTTTTTAATTTATTTTTATTGTATATATTTAATGTATACATCAAAATGTTTTGATATATGTATACATACTGAAGTAATTACTGAAGTCAAGCAAATTACCATATCCATCACTTTATATAGTTATTTTGTGTGTGTGTATGGAAATGTTATTCTTACAGTAAATTTCTGGAATACCATCCAATACTATTAGCCATAGTCCTCATGCTTTAAGTTGGATATTTCAGTTTATTTATTCTACGTAACTAAAGCTGTGTATTCTTTGACCACAGAGGTCTGAATAGCACTTCAGAAAAAGCACCAAAATAGCCTAGAGTTGGTATTTTGCTACTAAAATTATCTATCATTTTTAAACTCTCTTATGAGCTAAATAATAAAATTAACACAATGAAAAATGTACTATTTTGTATATTTCCTATTTAAATGTGTCACCATAAGCAATTGCTGATTGTCCTGCTGCTATGATTGAAAATGCACTGTTTTATAGGAAACATCCTTTATTTTCAAGAGATCCAATATTCCATGTTGCAAAAATGCTAGATAAAATTGTTTGAAACTTTTCACACCATAGCAACTTTGTTTGGGCTTAGGTGGAAGGATCACAAGCGTTTGAGCCCAGCCTGGGCATAGCTAGGCTTGTCTCCACAAATAAAAAAAATTAAATAAAAGAATGTTATTATTTAATTATAAATAAATAAATTTATTAATTTTATTTAATCCAATAGAACATCTCTTATAAAACATAGCTTTGCACATTAATTATGTATAACTACATATATCTATTTTATTTTACCTAGATGATACTTAAACAATAAAGTAGACCTTTTTTGTAAGGCTTATTACAGAGTATAGTTATGAAATCTGCCCTTTGATTAATAAATAGATACAGTGTTTTAGGTCTTGTAGCTATTTGTGACTACCCATTCACTTATAAGCTGGTTGACACATTTGTTCAATTACAGCTACCTAATTTCTAATTGCTACATGTCACGTTGATTGATTGTTGTCAATTTCTAGCAGTCAGCAACAATGCTTCATGGCTTCATGTCACGAATCAGTACGTATTTACTTGATTTCCCCTGTCTACCAGAAGGTGACTGCTTGAAGATTCTATTATCATGAGCCAACTGTTATCTAACTCAGTTGATCTGAGATTGAGTAAATATCATTTCAAGGTTAGGGATCTAAAGTAAGTAGCTTTAACATTCATATTTTCAAAGCGAAATATTAGACAGCAAACTTTAGTTGAATGTATAAAACATATTCTGAGAAGAGTGTATTTATTAGCTTTTGTGTTGAGCCACTTGCTTTCTTTGTATACTTTTCCTAAGCTCTCGAGATCAGCAGAGTGGTTGCACATCTATGGATGATAACGTTTTTGCTTGTTTATACCACGTGACCATGGACTAATGAGAAGGGAAGATGAAGATAGTGGTCCTTTTAAATGATACGGAAGGAAGCAAGGGAAGTGCTGGGTGGAGAAAGGCGGGTCCCTGGCTAGGGCTCCACCCCCATGGAGCTAGGTGAGGACAGGCACTCATGCTTTCCCACCCAAATGTTGCATTTTCCATGACCACCCTGGCCTGCCAGGCCCCCATCCTGGGCCTATAAAACCTGAGACCCTAACTAGCAGACAGACAAGTGGCTGGACGTCTTGAGGAACACATCAGCAGAAGAAGACACAAGCAGCTGGTAATGGAGAGGACTTCTAGAGGAGCAGGCCGGCAGAAGAGCACAGCGACAGGCACTGGCACGCTAGCAGGTCACAGACCTGCTGGAGGAAGCAGAGTTGGCCAGGACAGTCAGAGGAGAGGCGGGCCACCAAGTGGCCCAACTCCAGGGGAAACCATTTTCCTTCTGTCTCCCCCATCAGCGGAGAGCTAATTCCACTCAATAAAACTGCACTCATTCGCCACGCCCACGTGTGATCCAATTTTTCCGGTACACCAAGGCAGGAACCCTGGATACAGAAAGCCCTCTGTCCTTGCAACAAGGTAGAGGGTCTAACTGAGCTGGTTAACACAAGCTGCCTATGGATGGCAAAGAGAGCACCCTGTAACACACGCCCACTGGGGCTCCAGGAGCGGTAAACGTTCACACCTAGACATTGTAATTGGATGGGAGCCCCACAGCCTGCCAGAGTGCATGCTGCTTTACAGATCTGAGCAGCGGGGCACTGAAGAAGCAAGTCACACCCCCATCGCATGCCTTGCCAGGGGGACAAGGGAACCTTTCTTTTTTCACTAAGTCATGCAGATAACTTGTGCTTTGGAATCTTTCAGACTTGAGTTGCAATTCTTCCTTTGTCATTTATTAGCTGCATTCATTTCTAATTATTGCTGTATGAATTTCAACAACCTCATTTATGAAGTATTTCTGTACAGGATTTCTTCTTCTTTTAGGATTTAATGATATTATAAGTGAAATAGGCTTGATATATAGTTTGCCATATATTGGGTGCTTAGTAAAATCTATTTCCTTATTATCCTTTACTATCTGATGTTAGTCAGTTTGAATATTTAGACAATAGAGATTTGGATTGAAAATCCAATGTCTGCAGCAAAGTTGTTATAGTATGAACATAAAGCTGATTTACAATTTTATATCTTCCTTGAAAGAGAGTTATAGCTATTCAAATGGCAAGAGGTTTTTATTATTTATTTTAAAGGACACACATTATTGAATATACATAATAGGTTATAGAACACCTTACTTACACACATATGGGTGGAAATGTAGCTTTATAATTTCAAAAGAAAATTTAAAATTAGAATACATAATAAAATTGAATACCATTTGGCCACTGGAAAATACATACAACTATAAAGCAGTAATTCTAGATCCCCTACCACTGAAAAAGCATTTATATCAAAAGAAAATATTAGGTGAAACAACAGTCTGACTTTTTTGGTGCATAAAATTATTAAGTAATCACTGGAGTTATTGATTGAAACAAGACAGAGTGTTTTATGCAATATAACACTCAGATATCCTAATAATTTGGCTTTCAATGAGAATACTGAGTTGTAAGAAAAGGGAAATTTCCTTTCATTTTATTTTTCTTCCCAATTGATCAGGGTTCTCAACATTAATAAATGTGCAATGAGTAAGCGTATTTATTCTCCTTAAAATTCTAATACAAAATATTTTTACTAGGTTTTGGTAATAAGTCAGAAAGTAGATAGAGCAACACTATATATAATTAAGGTATCTAATTTTAAAAGCTGGTTTTTTAAAATAAATTGTCTTGAATGCTGTTTTAGATGTAGATTTTCATAAAGCATTTTTAATTGCAACTGTTTAAAAATGGAAGCATCCACTATGCATATATTGACTTATATCGTATAAATAAATGGAAAAATACTTAGAGTAGTGGAAGGGGAACAGAAACCAAATTTCTCACATATGGGCTCAAATCCCAGTTCCATCCCTGATTAGGTGTGTAATTTGTGAAATGTTCTTAATAACATAAAATCCATAAAAGATTTTATAATTAGACAGAGAAATAAGATAAATTTTGCATAATGGATATCAATGCAGGCTTATTTCTTCATTATTTTAGAAGGTCAGGGTTGAAATTCTAGCTAGGAGGTTTGCATAATAGTCCATTATAAATAGAATACAGGCTTGAACTATGAACATATAGTTCAGAGACAAAAAAATATCAAGAGCCATCAAGGTTTTATCAGGTTTAGAATTGATGTACTTTGATGGCTGATTGGATTCTGTAAAGGAACAAGAAAAAGTAATAAAAAAGAACTCCAGGGTTTTTGACTTTTGTGACTAGAAGAACAGTGGTATCTTCAGATCAGCATAAATGGAAAGCTGCTTGGAATAAATAATAATTAAAGTTTGGAAATCCAGGCTAAGAATGTTTTTGAAATTATGTCTTGGTATTTGACCTTCCTGAATTCCAGTGAAATAAACTAAACAAGGTTAGATCAAATGATATAAAGCAACTCAAGTGATAATTTTAAAAAGGAGAATACTCTAATGTCTTATACTTTTAAACATTGGATTTCATTGTAGAAAATCCTTGAGTAGAGGAGAAGTATACTACTCTACTCCTTGGTAATTGAATTTATAGTATCATAAATACTCTTATTAATATTTTCTCTAAATCTGGAGATAAAGATATTTTTGCTTTTTCATTTTTGTTTAAGAATTAGTGGAAAGAACTTCTGCAAATATGTCTGCATAATGGGGAAAGCAAATGAAGGACATTTTTTGTTTTTTTCTGAACAAAGTCAGTCTTTAAGGGCTATTCTTAAACTGGGTAAATAATTGGGATCACATAAAAATTGGTCTTCCTTGCTTGCTCTTGACATTTATGAGAATGAACTTCAGTACAGATATTTTTAAAACTATCAGAAGAAAAAGCATAGCCCATTTATTCTAAAATAGACCATAGCTTTATCAACTTAAGATTTTTGCCTCCTCTCATCATCCATTCTAAGGCATACTTAGCTTCAAACTATGGCTCAGAGGAGAAAATAAACTGTCCTCAGTGGGAAGGATGACAAGAATTCTTACACAGTCATCAGAGCAAATTTCAGTGTCACAGAATTTGAACTTCAAAATTAGAAAGAAAAATAATGAGAAGATAAGCCACTAAAAATCAAGTTACTGTTGCAGGGGAAAGGCTTAAGATGATCATAGTTGTTGCAAATACATTTAAAAACAAAACATTTGGAATAAATAAAGGAATACCATAATATGTTTCTAGAATGCAGATATCCAAAATAAAAAGTATTTTCTTAAAATGAAGAAAATAACTGCATCTAAATAATTTGAAAGAGTCCCAAGGAATTTAATAAAACGGAGAAATTTAACAAAGGTAAAGGAAGTTAAATTGTTAAAAACTTTAACAAAACTGAGATTGGAGAAAGAAAAAAAAAGATAATTATGTGGCAATCTAGTTGGGAAAACAAATTGTTCCACAAGTAAAAACTATCATAATTGTTTCAAATCCCTCTTTAAAAACAAAACAAAACAGACTAACAGAATGAATGTCAGAAGACAATGTGACAAGCTTACAAAATCTGAAGGAGAAAATACCTTGAGAAGTTTATAACCAGCATATGGGCCATGTAGGAATAGAATTGACTGAAAGACTGGCTCAATGTGAAGAATCTCAATAAATACAGCACCTTTGTGCTCTCCTGGGTGGGATGGGAGATTGTCTACCTAACCACTACATCTATTCAGAAAAAAGATGAATTAAATATTGAATTTGGTAAAGGTGTGGTTGTGTTAAATAAAGAATGGTAAGGTTGGAATCTATACTATCTCTGCTATGATGCTCAGTGTTCCTGATTTGGGTCATGGGATTTGGTTTGATATTTTACTTTTATTTCATACTTTTTGAAATGCTTGAAATATTTATTATGGGAACATGCTATTTTTATAAAAAGATAATTGCAGAATTTTGCTTAAAAATAAAAAGTGGTAAAAACCATACCACAATATTTGTTGAGATTCAATCAAATGATAGGGAATGTGGGTATTGTACTTTTCTGCTCGATTTTATTTTTAAGAACACTCAAATTTTTTTCAAAAATTGGTGGAGGATATGTTAAGATTGAGTTATCTTTAATATACTTTAATGGAGATGTTTATCAGGCATTTGGGAACATGAACTGAAGTTCGAGATGTGAGATGCAGGTTTGATAAACATTTGACTGGAAGTGATAAATGGAAGCAATGGAGTACAGACTGTTTCAGAAAGTACCAACAAAGGATAATTTGAGTATTTGAGGAGAGAGACCTAGGTCATTGCTGCATTTAAGAAGCAGATGGTAAAGCAAAATAAGAAAATATCAGAAAACTTGCTCACTTACCCCTTAAAATCATGAACAATAACAAAAAAAAAAATGATAAAAGGTAACAGAGCAGCTTCTTTTTCTAATGTAATGTATTTTGTACATCAAGAGAATGTATTTCATTTTTATTAATTAGTGGTGTCTTATCAATGATTAGCCTAATCTATTGAGATTCAATAGGGCAAATTAGCTTTCGGCAAACATTTTATTGTTTAGTATCTGTATTAATTTGCTAGTTCTGATTTTTTCTGGATGCTCTTCTTTGCTTCAATAACTATTTATACAATTTAAAACACAGATCTTTGTTATATTGATTTCTGGTTCCCATACTTGAAATTCCAAGTTATGCCCTTGAATTTAATCCCACTCTGTTATACTGAATTTTCAGTAAATTTATTCAGCTCACTCACAATCCAGTTTCTGTCAGACAGAGCACAAGAAAGAACCACTTTCTGTTTGTTTTAATATCTATTCATAAAGTATATCATATTTGTATTATATTTTATATATTTAAATATGTAATATATTAACTATATTTTACATATAAATGTATATTATATATTATAATTATATATATATTTATGATTGTTATTTTGGCTGGCTAGATCATAAATATGAAGATGAAATGGATTATATTATATAAATTTACAGCTCACTTTAGCTAACATCCTCTATTTTAGTTATCTAAACATGATATGCCACAATTTGACTTTATTAATTAGAATATGTAATGGCTCAAATAGGCAAAATAGTTTTTTTTCATGCAATATTTAAATTAAACGTTGAGAATAGTATCTCTTTTACATTGTAAAGCAAACACGATTTTTAAAAAGTCAGTTTGACACCTTTAATAAAAAGCACAACAAAAATTTGTATTCAGATACTCATATTATCAATGACTTAGTCACAAAGAAATTCTAATTAAAAAAGTTATTTCAATAGGTTTTGCAGAAAAGGTGGTGTTTCATTACATAAATAAGTTCTTTAGTGGTCATTTCTGAGATTTTGGTGCACCTCTCCCTACCCAGTGCATATTCTATTATCCTTTACCCCACTCCCACCCTTTCCCCAGAGTCCCCAAAGTCCATTGTATCATTCTTATGTCAGTGGTTCCTCATAGCTTACTTCCTTCTTGTGAGTGAGAACATATGATGTTGATATTTGGTTTCCCATTCTCGGGGTACTTCTCTTAGCATAATAGTTTTCAATTCCATCCAAGTTGCTGCAAATGCCATTATTTCATTCCTTTTTATGTCTGAGTAGTATTCCATGGTATATATATACATACATAAATATATGGTACATATATATATCACATATATGTGTATGTCTATATCACATTTTCTTTAACCATTCATTGATGAGCATTTGTGCTGGTTCTAAATTTTTGCAATTGCAAACAGTGCTGCTATAATGTATGTGCAAGTATCTTTTTTGTATAATAATTTATTTTCCTCTGGGTAAATACCCAGTAGTGGGATTGTGGGATCAAATGATAGATCTACTTTTAATTCTTTAAAGAATCTACACATTTTTTCTATAGTGGTTGTACTAATATACATTCCCTCCATTAGGGTAAAAATGTTCTCTTTTCACCACATCTAGGCCAACATTTATTATTTTTTAAATTTTTTGTTTATGGACATTCTTGCAGGAGAGAGGTGGTGTCACATTATGGTTTTGGTTTGCATTTCCCCGATCATTAGTGATGTTAAGCATATTTTCATATGCTTTTTGGCAATTTGTTGGTCTTCTTTTGAGAATTTTCTATTCATGTCCTTAGCCCCCCTTTTGATAAGATTGTTTGTTTTGTGCTTGCTGATTTGTTTCAGTTCCTTGTTACTTCTGGATATTAATCGTTTGTTGGATGTATAGATTGCAAAGATTTTCTCCCACTGTGGGTTGTCTGTTTACTCTGTTGATTGTTTCTTTTGCTGTGCAGAAGTTTTTTAGCTTAGTTTAGTCCCCACCTTTATTTTTGTTGAATTTACTTTGGGGTTCTTGCTCATAAAGTCACTGCCTAAGTCAATGTCTAGAAGGGTTTTTCCTAATGTTATCTTCTAGAATTATTATGGGTTCAGATCTTAGATTTAAATCCTTGATCCATCATGAGTTGATTTTTGTACAATGCAAGAGGTGTAGATACAACTTCATGCTTCTACATGTGGCTTGCCAATTATCCCAGGACCATTTGTTGAATAGGGTGTCCTTTCCCCACTTTGTTTTTGTTTGCTTTGTTGAAGATGAGTTAGCTATAAGTATTTAGGTTTATTTCTGGGTTCTCTAATCTGTTCCATTGGTATATATGCCTATTTGTACACCACCAGTACTATGCTATTTTTATGACTATAACCTTATAGTATAATTTGAAGTTGATGAATGTAATGCATCCAGATTTGTTCTTTATGCTTAGTCTTGCTTTGGTTATGCAGGCTGTAGTTTTCTTTTTTTGTTATGCCCTTTCCTGGTTTTGGTATTAGGGTAATACTTCATAGAATGATTTAGAAAGGATTCCCTCTTTCTCTATATTTGTTAATAGTGTCAATAGGTTTGGTACCAACTATTTGAATATCTGATAGAATTCAGCTGTGAATCTGTCTGGTCCTAGCCTTTTTTTTTTGTTTAGTTGGTAACTTTCTAATTAACATTTCTACCTTGCTGCTTATTACTTGTTTGCTCAAAGTTTCTATTTTTTCCTGTTTTAATCTAGGAGCATTGCATATTTCCAGGAATTTCCCTCCTCCTTATGTTTGCTAGTTTATCTACATCAAGGTGTTCATAGTAGCCTTGAATGATCTTTTATATTTCTGTGGTATCAGTTGTTATGTCTCCCATTTTATTTCTAATTGAGCTTATTTGGATATTCTTTCTTTTCTTGGTTAATTTCACTAATGGTCTATTTTAATTATCTTTTCAAATAACCAGCTTTTTGTTTTATTTATCTTTTGTTGTTTGTTTGTTTTAATTTCATTTAGTTCTGCTCTGAGCTTGGTTATTTCTTTTCTTCTGCTAGGTTTGGATTTTGTTTTTGTTTCTTTAGTTTCTTGGTGTGTGACCTGAGGATTGTCTATTTGCCCTCTTTCAAATTTTTTTTTTTTTTAGATGGAGTCTTGCTCTGTCACCCAGGCTGGAGTGTAGTGGTGCAATCTCAGCTCACTGCAACCTCTGCCTCCTGGGTTCAAGTGATTCTCCTGCCTCAGCCTCCTGAGTAGCTGAGACTACAGGCATGCACCAGCATGCCTGGCTAATTTTTGTATTTTTAGTGGAGACGGGGTTTCACCACTTTGGTCAGGCTGGTCTTGAACTCCTGACCTTGTGATCTGCCCAACTCAGCTTCCCAAAGTGCTGGAATTACAGGCATGAGCCACAGCACCTGGCCTCAAACTTTTTGATGTAGGCATTTAATGCTATGAACTTTCCTCTTAGCACCACTTTTGCTGTATCCCAGAGGTTTTGATAGGTTGTGTCATTATTATCATTTAGTTCAAAAAATTTTTAAATTTCCATCTTGATTTCTTTGTTGACCCAACAATCAGTCAGAAACAGATTATTTAATTTCCATGTATTTGAATGGTTCTAAGGTGTCCTTTTGTAGTTGATGTCTTTATTCCATTATGATCTGAGAGAGTACTTGATATAATTTTGACATTCGTAAATTTGTTGAGACTTGTACTGTGGCCTATCATATGGTCAGTCTTGGAGAATGTTCTGTGTGCTGATGAATAGAATGTATGTTCTGCAGTTGTTAAATAGAATGTTCTGTAAATATCTGTTAAATCTATTTGTTCTAGGGTATAGTCTAAGTCTATTGTTTATTTGTTGACTTTCTGTCTTGATGACATGTCCAGAGCAGTCAGTGGAGTACTGAAATCCACCACTACTATTGTGTTGCTGTCTATCTCATTTCTTAGGTCTATTAGTAATTGTTTCATAAATTTCGGAGCTCTAGTGTTAAGTGCTTATATATTTAGGATTGCAATATTTTTCTGTTGGACTAGTCTTTTATTATTATACAATGTCTGTTTTTGTCTTTTTAAATGTCTGCTGCTTTAAAGTTTGTTTTGTCTGATATAAGAATTTTTCATTTTTCTGCTTTTGGTTTCCCTTTGAATGGAAACTCTTTTCCCACCTTTTAATTTTAAGTTTATATGAGTCCTTATGTGTCAAGCGAGTCTCTTGAAGACAGCAGATACTTGGTTTGGTGAGTTCTTATCCATTCTGCCATTCTACATCTTTTAAGTGAAGTATTTATGTTATTTACATTAAACAATATTATTGAGATGTGAGATACTCTTCTATTCGTCCTGTTATTTGTTTCCTTAATGCCTTGTATCTTTTTCCATTGTGTATTTGGTTTTTTTTTTTTTCTTGTAGATCCTATTGTTGGAAAAAGCAGCAAAGGAGAAAGGACTTACAGAGTGCCTACATAAATTGGTCATGAGTTACATGTAAACAAGGAACAACAAACTGCAGAAGCTCTCAGGAGGCCTCTGAGGAGGAAGGCCTCTCTGTGCCTCATGTTCCAGTGCAGATTGATCTAGACTCTGTTACCATAAACATTGTGCTCAAGGATGTGAAACCCCTTTGTAGCACTATGACATAGCCAGACTTGTAGGCTCCTTCTAAGGCCCGAGTTTCACCAGCTGCACATAGATAATAAGTGCACATAGATAATGAAATAACCACATGTTCTTCTTTTGTGAAACTCCCAAACCACCACTGCTATCAATCCTTAGGATGACACACCAGTTCTGGCCCACTGATTCAGTTCTGGCTCACTGATTCACTCCACATCACATCATCCTCTCCTCACTATCACTCCACCCGTACCCTATAGATTAAAGTGATTGTAACCAATAAATAGAGTGGATGATCAGAGCTTGGGGCCTTCACTGTCTACTCCAAAGTAATGAGTGATGACCCCCTGGACCCACTACCTCTCTTAATCTGTCTTTTTCTCATTCCTTTGTTGCCACCAAGCATCGGGTACCCAAGGGTGATATAGGGCTTGTTCTCTATGCTTATGAGATTTGTGCTTTATTAAGATTCTAGTTTGGTGTATTTCAAGAATTTGTTTCAGGATTTAGAGCTCCTTTTAGCAGTTCTCTTTATGCTGGCTTGGTAGTGCTGAATTCTTTCAGCATTTTTTTTACAATTGTTATCTTTCCTTCATTTATGAAGCTTAGTTTTGCTGGATACAAAAGTTTTGTTTCTGAAAACAATTCTTAGTTTTGCTGGTTACAAAAAATTGTTTCTGAAAACAATTGTTATCTTTCCTTCATTTATGAAGCTTAGTTTTGCTGGATACAAAAGTTTTGGCTGATTATTGTTTTACTTAAAGAGGCTAAAGATAGGACCCCAGTCTCTTCTAGCTTGCAAGGTTTCTGCTGAGAAATCTGTTGTTGATTTTCCTTTATAGGTTACCTGATGCTTTTGTTTCATATCTCTTAATATTCTTTGCTTTGTCTTGAATTTAGATAACCTGATGACTATGTACCTAGGCAATGACATTTTTGTCATGAATTTCCAATGTGTTCTTTTAACTTCTTTTTAATTTGAATTTCTAGTTCTCTAGCAAGGCCAGGGAAGGTTTCCACAATTATTCCCTCAAATATATTTTCCATACTTTTAGATTTCTTTTCTTCCTTGGGAAGAAAAATTATTCTTAGGTGGGTCATTTAACATAATTCCAAATTTCTTGTAGGCTTTGCTCATTTTTTAAAATTCTTTTTTCTTTGTCTTTGTCAAATTGGGTTAGCTCAAAAGCCTTACCTTTGAGCTCTGAAGTTCTTTCTTCTACTTGTTTGATTCTATTGTTGAGATTTTCCAGTGTATTTTGCATTTCTCTAAGTGTGTTCTTGATTTCCAGAAGTTGTGATTGTTTTTTATTTATGCTATTTGTTTCATTGGAGATTTTTTCATTCATATCCTGTACCAGTTCTTTTTTTTTTTTTTTTTTTTTTTTTTTTTATTTCTTCAAGTTGGACTTTACCTTTCTCTTGTGCCTCCTTGATTAGCATAATAATAGACATTCTGAATTCTTTTTCTGGCAATTTAGAGATTTCATCTTGGTTTGAATCAGTTGCTGATGGGCTAGTGTGATCTTTTGGGGGTGATAATGAACCTTGTTTTATCATATTATCAAAATTATTTTCTTTGTTCTTTCTCATTTGGGTAGACTATGTCAAAGGAAAGATCTGGGACTCAAGGGCTGCTGTTCAGATTCTTTTGTCCCATGGGTGCTCTTTTGATGCAGTCCTCTACCCTTTTTCCTAGGAATGGGGCTTCCTGAGAGCCATGCTGCAGTGATTATTATTTCTCTTCTGGATCGGGCCACTCAGCAGAGTCTCTGGGCTCTGAAGTGGTGCTGGGGAGTGTGTGGAAGGAGTCCTGTGATCTGAGCCATCTTCAGGCCTCTCACCCATGGATACCAGGACCTAACCCTGGTGGAAGTAGCAGGGGAGTGAAGTGGATTATTTGAGGGTCCTCAGTTGTATTTTTGTTTAATGCACTGGTTTTGTGTTAGTTGTCCTCTAGCCAGGAGTTGGGGCTTTGAAGAGCACATCAGCTACAGTTGTATAGGGAAGATACAAGCTTGCCCTACGGTCAAGTGGTGAGCAGGGCCATTGAGCTTCCAAGAGATTATGTCCTTTGTCTTTGGCTACCAGGGTGGGTAGAGAAAGACCCTCAGATGGGGGCAGGGTTAGGACTATCTGAGCTCAGACTCTTCTTGAGTGGGGCTTGCTGCTGCTGCTTTCTGAGATAGGGGTGTGGTTCCCAGGCCAATGGAGTTGTTCCCAGGGGGATTATGGTTGCCTCTGCTGTAAGGGCCAACAATGTTAGAGCCTTTACGGAATTGTATATAGCCTAGGATTTTTCGCTCTGTAAGTGTAAGAAATGCTGTAGCAATTAGGGCTGGAATGATAAGTAGGAGTAAATTAATTATGAACAAGTTGTTAAGGAGAGGAATTGAACCTCTGGTGATAAAGTTTTAAGTTTTATGCAATTACTGGGCTCTGCCACCTTAACAAGCCCTGGTTTTGGGCGGGTAAGTAGTTATAAAATTGAGATGGAAGTCATGGTTTTATGAGGGCGCTTATGAAAAGTAGGCCCTATTTCTCTTGTCCTTTCGTACTGGGAGAAATGTTCAATAGATAGAAACCGACCTAGATTGCTCCGGTCTGAACTCAGATCACTTAAGACTTTAATCGTTGAACAAACGAACCTTTAGTAGCGGCTGCACCACTAGGATGTCTTGATCCAACATCGAGGTCGTAAACCCTATTGTCGATATGGACTCTGTAATAGGATTGCGCTGTTATCCCTAGGGTAACTTGGTCCGTTGATCAATTTATATATTGGGTCAATGGATATAGGTTCACTTAGACTAGTAAGG
>PVKP010000624.1:0-20784 GCA_004027715.1 Plecturocebus donacophilus | reverse complement strand
GGGTCTTCTCGTCTTATTAAGGTATATCTGCCTCTTCACGGATAGGTCAATTTCACTGATTAAAAGTAAGAGACAGTTCAACCCTTGTGTAGCCATTCATACAAGTCCCTATTTAGAGAACAAGTGATTATGCTACCTTTGCATGGTCAGGGTACTGCGACTGTTGAACATATGTCACTGGGCAGGCAGTGCCTCTAATACTGTTTATGCTAGAGGTTATGTTTTTGGTAAACAGGCGGGGGTAGAGTTTGCCGAGTTCCTTTTACTTTTTTTAATCTTTCCTGGAGAGCATGCCTGTGTTGAGTTAACAGTTAGGGTAATAGACAAGTGAAGTTGTGGGGTGAGGTGATTTAGCTGTTAACTAACAGTAGTAGTTCCGGTCTGAGATAAGCTTATGCAGGGAGAATAATTTCATGTAACTTATACTAACATTATTGCCTCTATTTAGGAATAGATTAATCCAATGTATTTTAGGAGTTCTGTATAGTGAGTGAAATTTAGGGTATGTGGGTGTTAAGCTTGAACGCTTTCTTAATTGGTGGCTGCTTTTAGGCCTACTGTAGTAATTAGATGTTTTACTCTCTATGTAAGGTTATTTCCTGTAGTCTAAAGAGCTGTCCCTCTTTAGAATAACTGTTAAATTTACGGGAGGATTAGGAATTCTATAAGTAAATTTAAGGTTGAACTGAAATTCTGTCTTGGATAACCAGCTATCACCAAGCTCGGTAGGTTTGTCACCCCTACCCACAGATCTTCCCACTATTTTGCTACATAGACGGGTGTGCTCTTTAGCTGTCCGTGGGTAGCTCGCTTGGTTTCGGGGGGTATTGTTGAAGTTCTTTATACAATATGATTTCTAGTTAATTCATTATGCAAAAGGTAGAAGGGTTTATCTTTGCTTTTTCATGCTTTGTTAGGATTTGTCTTTCCCTTGCGGTACTGTATCTATTGCGCCTAAATTTAATTTCTATCACCTATACTTTTATAGTGGGTAAAGGATTTAATTAACATAATAAAGTAATATAGTTGTATATGGTTTGGGCTAGAATTAGCTCAGAGCGATTGGCTGTTTGCGACATCTTCCGGGTGTAAGCTGGATGCTTTAGCTTAAGCTATGCTTTGGTTTATCCAAGCGCACTTTCCAGTACGCTTACCATGTTACGACTTATCCCCTCTATATCAATGTGTAGTAGTTTGTTGTTAGTGCACTATTTGTGTGATGTTTGAGGAGGGTGACGGGCGGTGTGTGCGTGCTTAATGGCCTTATTTCAATCAAGCTCTCTATTCTTGATTTACTGCTAAATCCACCCTGGGACTTTAAATTTCATAAAGACTATCGTACGATTTTCTGATTTAGAAAATGTAGCCCATTTCTCCCACCCCATTGGCTGCACCTTGACCTAACGTTTTTATGATGATACTTCTGCTTATTGTATTATCTTTAGGGAGTTTGCTGAAGATGGTGGTATACAGGCTGAGGGCAAGGGGTGGTAAGGTTTATCGGGGTTTATCGATTACAGAAAAGGCTCCTCTAGAAGGATATAAAGCACCGCCAGGTCCTTTGAGTTTCAAGCTGTGGCTTGTAGTGTTCTGGCGAATAACTTTGTTTAGTTAAGTTGTTAAGGTTTAGGGCTAAGCATAGTGGGTTATCTAATCCCAGTTTGTACCTTAGCTATAGTGTATTCAGGATATTAAAGCCACTTTCGTAGAATATTTTACCATAACTGGGGTTTTCCACAACTTAGTTATAGGTTAGCTTTATTGATAAGTCTTAAACACTCTTTAAGCCGGATTCTATTAACTTGAGTCAATCGTATGGTCGTGGTGGCTGGCACGAAATTGACCGACTCTGAATGTCAGTATAACTTAGTTAAGCTTTCGTTTATAGCTAAAGGTTTGTCACTGCTGTTTCCCGTGGGGGTGTGGCTGAGCAAAGTGTTTTGAGCTGCTTGTGCGTGCTTGATACTCGCTCCTCTTGTTTTAATGGTCTGGAGGGCATTTTCACAGGGCCATGGATGCTTGCATGTGTAATCTGACTGATAGCTAATAGAAAGGCCAGGACCAAACCTGTATGTTTATGGGGTGTAGTCACCCGTCTAGACATTTTCAGTGTCTTGCTTTGAGCATTAAGCTACATTAACTTAAGGGTTATTGGGATTATATATATTTAAGTGGGGAATGGGGTAAATTAGTTCTTTTTACTGGAGTATTAGTACTAATATGCTTTCTGAAGGGTATGGCCCTGGGTGTGTGGGAAGAAATTATAAGTAATATACTGGTGGAAAAGTGCAGTGGAATATTAATTGGGAATATTTGTTGCTGGGAAAATCCTCAAGTGGGCAAAAAAATGCTATAGGTGGATATCTCTTTGTGGTGGTTACCTCAGAAAGTGTGGGTTGCGGGTTGCATTTGGGGTCTAAATTTGCATAAATTTATTTTAAATGTAAATAATAATAAAAATTTTTTTCTTATGTCCTGTGACCATTGACTGAATAACACCTTATGGGTGGGATGGGGGCCAAACTATTCGTGCTACAATGACACCATTAAATAGGGGGTAAGCACTGCCATGTCCCAGCTTCACTAGGTATCGGCGGGATTCAGCCAGAGGGATTCCACTCCCGGCTAGGCAATGGTGATGAGTACATCCCTACTCAGTATGCTAAAGTGGTTCGAGCTCCCATAGTCCGGTTAAGAGGGTGGCAGCACCGTGATCCATCACAAATGTCTCATTTAAGAGGAACGTATGGGCGAGTTACATGATACGTCCCTGAGGTAGGAACCAGATGCCGTTTACAGCTTCAAGATAGCCAAGCTTCATTCGTGTGGGCTTCCGGCAAGGGTTAGTAGCGATTGTGGATGAAATGATGGTTTCACGGAGGATGTTGTATTAGGAGACCAATTGTATAAGAAGAATATCCGTGTTGAGAGTGTTAATTAAGATGGGATGAACCATAGGCGGGATGTGCGTATGTACTATTACGCAAAGGGGGGGCAGATAATATCCATGTGGTTAATAGATTACGGGGAGTTAAGGTATGTATGTGCTATGGTCCTGTTAAGGGAGGCAAATCCTTGCTTGTAAGCATGTTTTGGAACCATTGCCATGGGAGTTTGCAAGGGATGTGCTATGTATGATTAAGCTAGGTCACCAGGGAAAGTTGGCAGCCACGACCTCACCCTGCTCCCATGCAGCCCTCAGCCTAAAAGGCCAGTCTCACACTCACCATGACCCCAACAACAACATCAATTTTATTTTCATGCAGCCAGTGAGCAAGGCTGAGAACTTGCCCCAGATTACAAGCCTAATAGCTTAGAACGCAAGCCAATTCATAGTTCCTTAGCTGTCCCAGAGCCTGCAGTGGCAATCTAACTCCTTCAAAGGGTCTGTGGGGTCTGTGGGCTTTCCTCTTATGTTTCTGTGGTAGTTCTTGGAGCAAAAGTTTACTATGTGGGTCTGCTTACACTGCTCTGTCTATCTGAATTGGGAGTTGTTTTAAGGAAAAAATATATATATTGAAATTTTGAAATTGTATAGGCTACAGGGAGGAAAAAGCCTAAAGGGAAGTATGACTGATATGACCAGAAATTGAGTAAAATACATCTAAATGCCTCTGATAACAAAGTATCCCACAGGGCCTCTTTAATAAGCACAGGAAGTAACACCAAACTTTGAAGAAGTTAACAATTTAGTGTCAGAAAGCATATTCAAAAGGACTCTGATATGTGAGGATGTTGATTCTACCAGCTGAGGCTAAGAACTAGACTCCATGGTCTTTCCAGGTCTGGAAGTTGAGACTTAGCCATTGAAGCCCAGTGGATTGACAGTAGGGATAGATATGTAAGTTCAAGTTGAATTTGCACATGTGCCCAGGGGCACTTCTAATTCAGCTGTAATGTTTGTAAGTGGGTAAATGATATGAAGCAGGAAATACAAGACTGTCATATTACACAATTTCGCTCTCTCCCACACTCTCCTGTATTTGAGTGCATAGGAAAAAAAGCAATAATGTTACCGATTTACTTAGAATATAAGACCTACAAATATCAAGTATTTTAAATAATCAGAAATCTACTCAAATGTCATCAAATCCTACTTACTCGAAAGTTACCTACTATTCCCCAAGGCACTGTACTCTGCAGCTCTAGAGTATGTGTGTTTAGCCTAATGTGCACTTCTAAGAGTTAATAGCTCTGGGTGTGAATGTGTGTGTGTGTGTGTGTGTGAATACACATTGCAATTCAACAGGTTTTTAAAACTTCAAATGAATGTCTTTATCAATTTAGCTTTTAATTTTGAACCTTGTGATTTTCTTACTTTTTAGGGAGCATTATCCAAGACTTAATTTTTTACTAATGTACATTTTAAAGACACATTTTTGGATATGACTATTACAATGACAGGTATATGTTCAGATATTTCAAAATAACATTAGTATCTGATTTTTAATAAAAATATTTTGGCCACTGATATATATCAACATGACTCTTTGTTTATTATTTTGCATAATAATGGTTTTTAAAATTATTTAATTTTCACCATAAACTGCTTCCTCCATACATAGTTTCTTAAACCAGGCAACAGTTTATAGCAAAATGTACATCCAACAATTTTGAATATAAACTTCCACACAGTAGAATTCACACTACCCTTTTAAGAGGAGGATGCTGATTTTTGGAGGAAACATGTACAGAAGTAAAAGCAGGCAAGTGACTAAATAAAAGAAGGAGTACCCAAGTTCAATATAGAGCTCTTGTTTTTTTCCATCAGCATGTTTTTTTCTTTTTCTTTTCAACACGTGTTTTCCATTGATGTAAGAAAAATGTGCAAATGGACTCTGTGAATAGTTTATGATTTTGCAATATTATTTTCAAAATACTGTTTCTTGCTCAGGAATATATCTTAATACTTAATATAGGTTGTGTCCTTTAGTCTTTCTACTACCATCTCCTATACGCACAGATCAGATTATCTGTGTGGTCTTCAATAACATATTATAATATTAAAGTAGACATGACACAGTAAGTTATTGGGAATGCTTTTAGTGCTTTGTATACTTGAGAAAGAAGAAAAAACAGCCCTTCACCATCAGTACCTGCCTGCCATTTGTATCCATGAGGCTTGGTGTTGCTAGGAGATGGCTTGCTGCTCACAGCTAGGTCTTTGTCCTCTCCTGTTGAATATATGAATTTTGTAAAAATGCCATAATAGCACCAGGCCACTCTGTAAATTTGATAGATCAAAAGTAAGGCTACTTTATCATTATGACTGAACCTAGATAAGAGAAAGAAAATTGTTCAAGCCATAAACATAACCAAACATCTCCTTATCCAGGAAGATTGGCTGCTGCCTGTGTACCACTGAAGTCAAAATACAGAAAGAAATCTAAATTTACAACATTTTATTTGAAAAGCAAAAATTGCAATTTGGAGCATGCACACAGACTGGGTGATCTTCCATGTGTCTGAAGAACAAAGAGAAGTTTAGAGGTTTTATTAAAATGAGAAATGTTATATAATATTTATAAGAAATTTAATTGGTACTAGTAAAGTTTTAGGGACCTGGCAAGCTTTGATTGGTAAATGAGGGAAGTGGGTAAAACTAGTTTTAGAGTAGCAGCAGGAGGTCAGTGTGGTGGTGCACACCTGTAATCCCAGCACTTTGGGAGGCCGAGGCTGGTGGATCATGAGGTCAGGAGATTGAGGCCATCCTGTCCAACATGGTGAAACCCCATCTCTACTAAAAATACAAAAATTAGCTGGGCATGGTGGCACGTGCCTGTAATCCCAGTTACTCAGGAGGCTGAGGCAGGAAAATCGCTTGAACCCGGGAGATGGAGGTTGCAGTGAGCCAAGATCATGCCACTGCACTCCAGCCTGGGCAACAGAGTGAGACTCCATCTGAAAAAAAAAAAAAGAAAAAGAAAAAGAATAGAGTAGCAGCAGGTTGTTTCAGTAGCTATTAGATGAAACTGACTTCCAAGTAGAGCAGTCAGCTTTAGGAGCCAGACTTTCAGAGAATTACATTCAAGGAGATCTTATGCACACTGAGTGCTTTTTTTCCCCTTGGACTCTTGACTCTGTTTTAGTTGGATATGACAAAAAACCCAATGTATATGATCAACTTTCACAGTACATATTACAGCTATAGCCTCACAATACTCCTACCATGACTTAGATAATATTTACTAAGATGGTCAACCATAGAATTACCCCTGATTTCTGATTGCATTCAATCCAGAAGAATGTATCACTTTGAACTCTCTCCAAAAAGTATCTAATATTAGGTCAAATCTTGTAAGTACTTTTGAACACTTCTTTCTGAGACACCACAAGATTCCCATTAGTGTGTGTTCTTTCTCACTGCAATAGTCAATAAATTCAACTTTTTTTTTTCAATTGCAGCTCTGCATCTGGTAGTCTGGCTGGAGATCATTACACCTCTTTTGACAGTTTTGTTTTTTTTTTAAGAACTGCCAAATATTAAATATGCTCACATCTGAGATTTCTTCTATGCCTTTCTCTTAGGCACTTTTTTAAAATTAAAATTATCATAATGACTTAAAATAATGTTGATCAGGCTTTCTTCATAAGTCACAAGATACTAAGATTTTTTTTTTCTCTCTCTCTCTGTATTTGCCTTGTGGTTTTTTGTATTTAAATACATAACAGGAATTCCTGTACAGTCTACAGTCTATTCTTATTATTCATGGATTCAACATTTATAAATCTACATACTAGCTAAAATTTATTTGTAACCAGTAAATCGATGCTCATGGCACTTTCACAGTTCTTTGCAACTGTGCAGCACACCAAACATTCAAGTCACCTGACAGGCATCTTTCTGGATGAGGTTTAATAAGGTGATTTCCTGAGTTATTGTTTCAGCTCTCAGATTATAAACAGTTATCCTTTTGGTAATCTTAGTGCTACATTTCTTCTCATTTTTATGCTTTTTATTGGTAATTATTCCAATTAAAATGGCTTCTAAGCATAGTTCTGAGATGCTGTCTAGTACTTCTAAACACGTAAAGGCTACAAGGTACCTTATGGAGAAAACTTGTGTTGAATAACCTTCATTCAGGCATGAGTGATATGCTGTGGGCCATGAACTTTCATGTTAATAAATCAGCAATATATATTAAATGAGGTACCTTTAAAAGACACACACATAACACAAGTCTATAGTGATACAAATGTTGTGACCAGAGGCTCATAGGGACCTAACCTTGTATTTCCTTTAGGAACAATGCTTTGTATAATTTAATTTAGTGTGTGTGACAGCTTTATAGAATATAACTGCTATAAATGATAAGAATTGTCTCTATTCCTAATTGTAAAAGCACTAAGAAGTTCTAGTAACTATCTGAGTAAACATTTGGAAAATTATGACAAAAACTTAATATATGTACATATAAATGTTTGACATAAACAAAACACCTTAAACTATAAGAAGACAATAAAATCATCAATACATAAGTAGAAGAAGCATATAAATAAACAATTGATAGAAAGAAGATATAAAAATTGAAAACAAATATGTAGAAATATTTTTATCTGTATTAATAACAAAAGTGAAGCAAATTAGAGTTTGGATAACATTTTAAAGTGAGTTCCTTTTTAATGATTGAAACTAATGCTATCCAGTTTGTTTTAAAATTGTACAATATTTGCTGGTGATGGAACCAGAAATTGTTTTACAACATTTTTGAATGCATTTGGTATTATGTGAAAAATTTTTTAAATGTTCACTTCTTTTGATCTAATTTCCATATTTCTAAGACTGTAGTGTACAAAACTATAAAAGTGAGTTAGAGAAATCTCTAACTTAAGATGCTCATCATTATTTTAAGCACTATATAATTTAATATTTAAAAATTGCTTTAAAAATAATGATTAATAAGCATATTACATAATTTTTAAATCTCTAAAATAATTTGAAAGTTCTGAAAATATGAAAATGCTTATGAGAAAATATTAAGTGACAAAATCATGGTACATGATTGCAGATATTGTATAAGGCAATATAGTCATTCATATATATATATATATATATATATATACATGAAAATCATTATTTTAGTATAATAGAATAAGAAAACTTAAATTGAAAGTTGATTTGATAGTGTAATCACATTTGCTCTTGCTCAATTGTCATTTCAAGATTGGATCTTGAAGCCAAACCAAGAAATAATGAAAAATGATAAATGACAATTGACTTTGTTGACCAAACACAAGTGAACATGATTTTTACTTCTGGATATGGTAGTGTAGTTGTGTCAACCCAAACATTTTGCTTGAGAATTACTGTGAAAATTGACTAAAATATGACAAAATTAAAAATTATAAATTTGAAGTTACTATAGGGTAACCAAGACAGGGCATGAAAGCCAAGATTTGACAATTAAACACATCATGGCGAACTTGTCTTTTGTTTTTCCTCACAGGATATTTGTTGATATGCTACACAGTGCTTTGATACTAAACAGAAATAAATAAAATTTTGAAACAAATATTGGTGTTCAGGGATGCATTAATAATAAAGGCTCACAATCCTGGAGTAAAAGGAACCACAAAGAACACTGATATTCAGCATGGCTTTAGTCCTCAGGAAATTGTTGAATTCTAACTTGTGTAGGAGCTGGAAGTTGAGGATGTGGGGACAGGATCAGTGAATTGTGGGAAACAAACAAAAAGGAGAATAGGGCTTCACTTGGAGAATGGGTACTGAAACATCTCAGGTATTTAATTGAGACTTACGGGAAGCTATCTTCTAGGGAAATTGATAACTGCTAATAGAGTAATATTTACAAACTTTAAATTTATCTTATCGAGACCATCTCGATCTATTTGGATAAATATCATCTGCCCCTACTCTAACTGTAGAGAAAATTTCTATTAAAAAAATGTTTAACTTATGGAGAAAGGCAACATCATTCAGAATCTCTATAACTTGTCATAAAAATGTCCAACATTCAATAAAATGTTACAAAACTTGACAGAAGACATGAACTGAAAATAAATAAGTAAATAATAAAAAGAAGATAATATAAACAGATCTACAAGTAATCTTGATATTAGTTATCAGAGACCTACAAAATAATTATAATTAATATGTTTTTTAAAAGAGATGACAGTTGACACTTTTATGAGAGTTGATATTTATAAAGAATCATAACAAAACGAGAATTCTAAAAATCACTGAATTAATAGTTGAAGTTAAGAACTTAACATATCGGTTTAACAGCATATTATGTTAGTAGGATAGAGAGTTAATAAATAGTAGAACTGTAGAAAATTTACAGAATTAAAAACACAGAGACAAAAATGAATGGAAATAAAGCACAAAAAGAATGTAAGACACATTTAGAAATGTGAAAATGTTTGGAATAAAATATAAGTAGCTCTACGGAGGAGACAGTAGAGAAATAATTTGAAAAAAATACACTTAAAAGATTTTAAAATGCATCAAGCCCCTACAGATGCCAAAAAGAATAAATACACAACACACACTTGCTCACACACAAACCCTAAACACCTACAGTAAAACAACAAAAAGCAAACATAAAGAGAAATATTCTAAGTGACCTAAATGAAAGTAAAAGACACATGGCTTTCAAAGAAGTAAATATTAGACTGACAGCTGACTTTATAATGAGAATGACAAAAGAAGATTATGTAATAGCATGTTTAAAATCTTGAAAGAAGATAGAAGTATATACCTGATAAATTTGTTCTTCGCAAATAGTCTTATAATAAAGAGATTTCAAACCAAAAAATAAAAGTTTTCTCTCCAGCGGCCCTTCATAAAACAAGTTTTTAAGGCATAAATAAAGGGATCCTGGAAGGACATATAAGAAGAAGGAATGAAGAACTCTATAATATATAAATAAGTGATTAAATATAAATGAATATTGACAGTTTATAAATTAGCAATATTTTTAGAAGTATTAAATGCATATAATATTAAATTAATTATCATTAGTAGCCAATATGTGGAAGATAATTTTAAATTTAAACCATGGTAAAAAATCACTTTTGTTCATTGGAATGATTAAAATGAAAAATAAAAAAATAAAAAATAAAAATACAATAGCAAGTGTTGGTTAGGGTTTGGAGCTACGGGATCCTTCACATAATGCTGATCACAGTACAAATTGCTATACTAGTTTCTAAAACTATTAGTATTAACTGATAGTTTATGTATATCCTGTGACCCTGAAATTTCACTTCAAGATCAATGCCAACAGAAGAACATAAATGTATATATGTACTAATCAATATGTGAAGGAATCCCCAGAGCAGTACTTAAAACACTCCAAATTCAAATGATTACTATCAATGTTAGAATGAATTAAATGAATTAAAGGATTAAATATGTGATCTATTCCCTCAGAATGCCACAATAAATGTTTACAAAATACTGCTACAAGAACTAGATGTACATATCTCTCAAACATAATGTTAAAAGAAAGAAACAAAACATAAAAGAGGATACTTCATATGAAATTATTTAGGTAATATTTCTTAAAAATATAAAGAGTACAAGTAATCTCTGGTGATAGAAGTCAGAGTAGAGAATATATTTTTGGGAACATAAAGAGAGGGCACGCGGGGTGGTGTTTCTGGGTACTTGGTGATGTTGACACATTGATTGGTGTGATGCCTACTAGGTGTGTTTGCAGGGTAAAATGTATTGACTTATTTGTGTACTTTTCTTCTTTAAATTTTAATATAAAAATGTTACATAAAAATACACTGGCATAATATTGTGATTAAATAACTTTATATGCTCCAGTTAAATATTTTATAAAAAATAAAACATTATTCTCTCTTCCTTCTCTTATTTCCCCCACACCTGGAAGGCAACTATTATTTTTTTTTAAATGAAATAATCAGAAATAATTACATGAGGCCAATGTATAAGATATATGCAAGAGCAGGAAGAACATATCTACTTCTCTTTAAAAAAATCATTTAAAATTATGTCAGTTTGAAGTCAGAAAACATGTTGTAAATGTAGATCTTCCTTTAACTTGCTGCGTGATACTGGGAGACCAATCACTATCACTCATTTTTAATTTGTAAAATGTAGATTGGTACTATGAAATTGCACAGTTCTCCTCTTGCTTTAAAACTTTAACATTAACATCTTCCATATGATTATGTGACAATACTTGTTTAAGAAACATATTATATATCAAATTTCATAAGCATGTAGTTGAGAATTCAAGCATAAAACATAGTGTCACTACACAGTGATTAATAATATTGACTCATCATTGATAACAAATATTGCATTTATATGTAATACCTCAATTGTTAGGAATTTAAACTATTTTAGAAAAAAACCATGCTATGCAACAAGAAACTATTATACTGTTTTGAGATGCCAATAATTTGCTTTATAAAATTGCCTTTAACCATTTTGCCTCGGTCTACGTTTAAGTTGATGAATCATGTTACAAAACACAAGAGACAGCCACATTCCTTTAAAAGCAGATGGTAATTGTCAATTGCTAATTGAGAACATGCTATTCTACTTGGAAACTAGGGAATACACTTTTCAAATGAAAGGCAGAACTTAAGCAAGTGAAGAAAAAAGAGAAATGTCTCTGTGAAATCTAATGCCAACAAATGAAATCTAGCTGCGTAAGTTAAATTTTAAAATATTGGCAGTAAGGGAAAAATGATTTTTTTTTAACCAGGATAAAAATTAATTTTTAAAAATTTGTCAGTCTGCGTGTTGTCCCAGACTATTAATTACTCCCATCATGACCTTGCATTATCATAACATATCATTTATAAAATTACATTTTAAATCAGTTAGCTTTAGTTTCTCGTTAATCAAAAGGCAGCCTATGTAACCATGAAAATGGAGTGTGCTATCCCACATAGACCTGAAAAGCTGTAACGTTCAACTATGACTGCTTGCTGAATTGTTCTGTAACTTTCCAAGGAAAGTTGAGATATCCTTTACAGGAACTCCACAAGTTCTGGAATTTTAACCTACTTACAAACTAACAGGCTAGACTGTCACTGTCTCATGGGTACTGGCAGAAGGCAGGACACTACTGGGTCAGGGGCAAAGGAGTTTATTACTCACGGTGGAGACAGCGGCATGGCCTTCATGTTGCCGACACCATTATCCTTGGGCCCCCTAAGTCCCAGTAGGGGAACACAGATTGGCCTAGATGATGGCCTGCACCTGTAATGGGCTGTATTGCAGGAGGAAAATGCTGAGCTTGGAATGTTTTATAGGAAGTAAAAGCAAAGCTGCCTTTTATTTTGAGAAGAATTATTACTTCATCCCTGATCATTGTTGGCTGTAAACCCAACTCCAGAAAATGTATTTCTGGTATATGCAGCAGGAATGTGCAGGGATGCTCAGAGCCCATGGCCTCTTCCTACGATTGTTTGTAAATCTCACAGCATGATGGGCTTAACTTTGTTGTTGTAGTCTTTGCATTATATTGTCAGTTAAAAATGTATATTGACTTTTTTTCTTCCGACTAGACTGTAAAAATACTGAGAGAAACCATTCATGCTTATGACCTTAGCATCTATGAACACTGACATCAACTCAGTGTTTTCTCTGCTTCTTTAGTGATGCATAATGAATCATCCCAAATTTAATAGTTTAAACCAACAATAATGTTATTAACTGCCATGATTTCTATGGCCAGGTAATAAAAAAAGAGCTTGTCTGAGCAGTTCTGGCTCAGGATCTCTCACATGGTTGCAGATATATGGCTGCTACAGCTGGAACTCAGGAAGATTGGAGAAGATGGGATTTGGGAGCTGCCTGGATATTTTTATCATTTCATATAGTTATCATGGCTTTCACATGTGGTCTCTCCTCATGAGTAAATTTGCAGTTTTAACTTCTTTGAGGTACTTAGATACAGAGCTCTAAAGGTGAATATTCCAGAAAGTAATACAGAGAAATACCTTTTCTCTGTTAGCTTGCTTTAGGAATTTCTTCCTCTTTGGTCAGCAGCCTACTCAGATACAACAGAGAGAAAATAGGACTCATCTCACTATGGCAGGAGTGTCAAGATTACATTTTAAGATGGAATGAGAGGTATTGTCATGGTTATATTTTGAAAATGCAAATGGCTACTACATTGTTTTATACATTATTACTGAATGAGAAGAAAATAGAAAAAGGAAGGATAGAAACAAGAAATAAAGAGAAAAAGGGAAGGAAGAAAGAAAGAACAACCTAAAGTAACATAGCAATATAACAACCTAAATATCATAGAATATAATTATAGTAACAAGGCAAATCTGTAAAACATACAGAGATCTTATTATGTATGCATACATTTAATTATTTTATTCATATGTTAGAGTTTTGATTGTCAAATAAGTTTATATCAAATGAACTACTGGATGGATAATTGGAAAAATAGTGAAATTTTATTGAGATCTGGTTGGGTGCTTTAAACATAAAAGTAAGATGTATTTCTTAATTTGAACATAAATTTATACATCTTAATACTGTTATTATGTTTTACTTTTATTGTTAATAGTATAGCATTATTTTGTTCTTACCTAACACTTATTGACACCAAATAGTAGTTTGAGCAAAACAAAAATAGCCAATTTATTAGAAGCACAGATAGAAATAAGGAAGTAACTAAAATAGGTCCACACAAACTTAAATTTCAATTGGTCAGTAGGTTAGGTATTTTCTCTTACGCTAGAAAGGATTCTAGTGATTCCAATTTCTTTATTCCGAACAAAGGGGTGTGTGGATTTTCTAATACATTTTTTGAATACTTGAAAAACATTAAAGAGCTGTAACTTAAAATAGATACTATGTCTTATAGCATTGTTGGTCAATGGGCTTTTAGTCGCTTTTCCTTTGCCCTTTGCATCGTTTCTTGAAGAGTTTCTGCCATTGTAAGCTGATAGGCAATTTACTTACATGTAATGTGACTCTTCCACTTGGCGCTAAAATTGTAAACTTCTTTGAACATTACCAGTTAACTTCCTGGGTGGGCGTGGATGACAGGTCTGCAGATAATGGAGGTCATGCCATGTGGAAATGATGTGCTTCTGCTATACAGTCCTTGATGCCGCGTCTGCCTATTAATTGTGCTTTTTGTCTTTATTGCTGAGGGTGGGACCCTCTATATTTGAGGAGATAATACACTTATGCTACAATTATACGTTTATTTTTCAAGTATAGTATGTTCCCTTTATATGCAAGCATTTAAAATTATTTCAGTTTTCAGTCAGCACATTATCTTTTTATCTAATCAAATATATTCTTTTATATAAATATTTACTTAGTTCTATAAAAATACCATTTTCTCCTTCCTCTTCCAATCAGTTTCATACTCCCTACATTCACAGATGTGATAATAATTGAAAATATTTTTCTGATTCGGATGTTTTTTTCTTAAGGTGGAGTTTTGCTTTAAAGTATATCTTGGTATCACTATGTTATTCTTCAGGTAGTATTCTTCATGTAGTATCACAATACTAATTTTGACATCCAGTAGCAAAACCCTAACTATTTCTATCTTCACTCTGTGTTTCAGCCAGATTGGACTTCTTTATTCTCGGAAGCTGTTATTTTCTCTTCTGCATCAAGATATTCAAGAAAGTTATTTCCTTATTCGGGAGAAATTTTCATCCCTCTGATTCTCACTGGTACCTGAATAAATTCTTCTCTTATTCCAGATCTCCTTCTAAACAAAATTTCTTCTGTAAAGGTTGACACAACTAGGTGGTTTCTGTTATATGATTCCATAGAAATTCAAAGACCCTCTCAAAGTCTCTGTCTTTCTTATCTCTTTTTCTTCGTTTCATTCTCCCCCTCTCTCTACTTAAACGCACATACATGCAGGCAGATCACCACTTATTTAATTGACTATCTTTTATAGTAGACTATAAGCTCAATAAGGACAGAGGCCAAGTTTACCTCATCACTATTTAATCACTAAGACCTTACACAGTGCCTAGCCTATTGTAAGTATCAAGTAAACAATGAATAAATACATTTTGATTTCTGAGGAATTGTATTAGTCCCTATTATTAGTCTGTATCATTCCTTTGAAAACGGTTTTTGGGAAAGAAAGGAAAGAGGATCTGAGTAAATACAAAGGGAAAGTGGAGAAAGAAAGATGTCAGCAGGAAAGTAGAAATGAGAAATTTTGAAGCAGAGTACACAGTGGTGCATTCCCAATATAATGGAAAGGAGCTCTAATTGGAGTGATCAAAAGGAATGTTCAATTTCTGATATACAGGCAACTGTCTTCTATCTAAAATTTTATAAAATTCTTTGATACAAAATGGAGACTTGAAAACTCAAAAGGAAACAATCAGTTACACCTCAGACAAAAAAAAATTCTTTGATACAAAAGAATTTTATAAATTTTTTGATAACAAAGGATGACTATTATTTGCACTATAAAAGGCAGAGATGATAATTCATTTTAATGACTAACCTTAATTAGTGTAACTTTAATAAGATCAATACCAAAGATATTTATAGTTTTAAATTTCTTAATGTGCTTTGACACATATTAGCTAGTTTGTCTTCCCAGATAAGTTTGAATGGGTTTTGTGAGAACCACACATTCACCCATCTAAACCCAAAGAATGTGCTTGGAGACATAAAGGACAGAGGAAGTGAGACTTTTAATGGTGGTCTTGCAAGATCGGGTGTCTGGCAGGCAGGCACACTGGTGGCAGTTACAGCAGGTAATTTATCTCCTAACATGCAAGTCCCTCCTAGTTCCACATTGGTCGAGTATCATGGGAATACGATCTTGCCAGATGTTTCATCTTCTCCCTTATAAGGTTATACCCTGTCCCCTTCCCTGCTTAAGTTTGATTTCACAAAAATGAAACTTTCTTTCCTTTTATGGGTTGATCCCTCCTCTACATCTGGTTTGCTTATTGTGACCTTCTAGGTGCATGAGCCGTATGGTTTATTACATCCGCAGGCTGACTGCCAGTATTTATATTTATCACGCCTTGATAATGGACCATTAAAATATTTCACATTTTTTACCTGTGTGATAGGTGTGAAGAGAGTCTCTGAAAGTGAATCCAACTTGTCCTTGTGGAGATCTCTGACCTCCAAAATCCATCCTCTTGCTCCTGTTACCATTTTCCCCTGCTTAACTCAACTATGCACCTTGTTTCAAGCAGTAGCTTCCACTTGCTTCTTGCCCACTCCATGTCTTCCAAAGTGTTCTTCTAAATTTAAAATGTATCATAACACCAGATTTAAATCTTTCTGTGACTTCCTATTACACACAGCAAAATGTTGAGTATAATTTGTTGCATGTCTTATATTCCTTTTTCCATTATGCCACCTTCTTCTCTCTACACTTTTGATTATTTATAGGTGCTTGAAAATGACCTTCTCTCTCATTCCTCTGGGCCTTTATACAGGTTTCTGCTGTCTAGCATGACTTTCTCCCACATTTTGCACTTGATTAAATGCTGCTTATATTCAACCACACAGTTCAAGCATCAGCTCAGTAGTCTTTTTTTAACCCCTGTAACTGAATTGGTTACCTCTATTTCTCTAATTTTCCAAAATGTTTATTATATCTTGTATGGGAATATGATCTTGTGTTTCTTAACAGTGGGGTTAGGTTCTGAGAAATGCAATGTTAGGCAATTTTATTCTTGTACAAACATCATAGAGTGTACTTACACAAATCTGATGGTATAGCCTACTACATATCTAGGTTATATAGTATAGCTATTGTTTCTAGGTTAAAAACCTGTACAGACTGTACTAAATGCTGTAGGGAGTTGTAACACAATGGTGTTTGTGTTACATAGAAAAAGTAGAGTAAAAATACAATATAAAAAAAAATGGCATACCGGTTTAGGGCACTTACCATGAATGAAGTTTGCAGGATTGAATGTTTCTCTGGGTAAATCAGTGAGTCACTGGTGAGTGAATGTGAAGGTCTAGGACATTATTGTACCCTACTGTAGACCTTATAAACATTGCACATTTAATCTACATTTAACTTTAGCTGACTGTAACTTTTTACTTTCTAAACTCTTAAACATTTTGAACTTTGTAATAACACTTAGCTTAAAACACAATCACACTGTATAGATATATAAAAATACTTCTTTTTTTATATCCTTATTCTACAAATTTTTTTCTATTTAAAAAATTTTCAATTTTTTTTTCTTTTTAAACTTTTTTGTTAAAAACTTAAACACAAACATATTAGCCTAGACCTACACAGGGTCAGGTTCATCAACATCACTGTCTTCCACCTCCATGGCTTGTCCCACTGAAAGGTCTTCAGAAGCAGTAACACACATTTAGCTGTCATCTTCTATGATAATGCCTTCTTCTGGAACATCTCCTAACAAACCTGCCTGGGTTTATTTGTGTGATTTATACTATAGTAAAATGGTAGACTATTCTATAAAACACAGAATAGTAAAATCACCTACAAATATGTGTATACACATATATATGCACACATACATATATGTTAACCATTATATATAGACAAGAATATACATATGTTTATATACATACAGGTGTGTATATATGCATAGATATAGCTAGATAGATGATAAATAGATAGAAGGATAGATAGATAGATAGATAGATAGATAGATAGATAGATGATAGATAGATAATTACCTAGAGCACAGTAATCACCTAAATGGAATCCAGTTGTGGTTTGCAGTAACAACTCTCTTAAAGAGAAAAGATTAATTTAAGTTCAGTAGATAACTTCAAATTGGTCAATGGATTGTGTATAATCTAAAATCAGAGAAATCTTACTACAGTATATCAACATATGGAGTACAGAAGTGAAGAAAGAGACAATAGTAAAATCATCTATAAAATATATTACTCTTACAAAGAAGGTGAAACAATTATAAGATGAAATGTAAACCACTTTTTAACTAGTAGTTTCCAAAAATCAGAGTTTGAATATATGCATACTTTGCATATTTACTTTGTTTCACTTATTTTAGTTTTTATCTTTATAAAATTTTTAGCCTAATTCATTTGGTACTTTGTAGTTTTCTAAATATTACAATCTGTTGTTAAACTACTTTATTCTATCTTCCTTACTGATGACTACATTACAATGTGTATTTTTTCTTCTGAGTACAGATTTTACTATGTCATTATTTTATATGAAATAGCAATTTTATTACTCCTTATATGGTTTGATATTTCATATTTGATTTTCTTTTTGATCTTCCTAGTTTTAAAATTCCCAAACCATCAAGATTTTCTGGTTACCTTTTACTAATTATCAACATTCTATAAGAATTTGGATAATAAAATCTTGTGTATTAGTCCATGTGATGATGATAAATACACACCTAACACTGGGCAATTTACAAAGAAGGAGGTTTATTAGACTTACAGTTCCATGTGGCTAGGGAGGCCTCACAATCATGGAGGAAGGTGAAAGGAATGTCTCACACGGTGGTAGACAAGAGAAGAGAGAGAAACAAAAGCAGAAACACCTGATAAACCCATCAGATCTCATGAGACTTATTAACTATCTCGAGAATAGCACAGGAAAGACCAGCCCTCATGATTCAGTTACCTCCCCACTGGGTCCCTCCCACACTTTGATTTAAAATTCATATTATGTCAAAATTTTCTCTGTGATCAATGCAATAGTCCTGGTTCTCCAGAGACACGGAACAAATAGGATGTTTATATGTGCGTATGTGCTTGTGTGTAAGCTTCTCTGGATAACCCTTAATACATCACAGATACTATGCATGTGTGTGTGTATCTATCTACATCTGTATCATCTAGATCTAGATCTATGTCTATGTATTTATATAGTTTGAATGTATTTTCCTCTCCAAAATTGATGTTAAAAATGTTGAAATAAAATCCCCAATGCAATAATTTGGGAACTGTAGCTCTGCTCTAATGAATTAAATTAGGTCCCCTTATAAGAGGACTTAATGAAGGAAGTTTGCACCTTTTGCGTTTCCCCCTTCTACTTTGTGGGGACACAGCATTTCTCCCCTGTGGAGGAGGCAGAAATCAAGGCACCATTTTGGAACCAGAGGCTCCACTCTTACCAGATAACTGTACTTACTGGCACCTTGATCTTGGACTTTCAGAACTATGATAAGTAAATTTTTGTTCTTTAAAAATAAGCCAGTCTCAAATATTTTGCTGTAGCAGCACAAATGGACTAAAACAGTGTGTGTGTGTGTGTTCATGTGTATACATATATACACACACATATATTTATATATATATATGTATATATATATATAGTCAGCCTTCCATATCCTTGAGTTCCTCATTTGTGGGTACAACCACATGTGGATCAGAAATATTTGAAAAATAAAACAGTATTTGAACTGAATATGTACAGAATTTTTTTCTTGTTATGATTCCCTAGACAATGTAGTATAACAACTATTTACATAACATTTGCATTATGTTGTGTATTATAAGTAATCTAGAGATGATTTAACATATACAGGAGATTGTGCATTAGTCATTCAAATACTATGCAATTTTATATCAGTGACTTGGGAATCTATGCATTTTGGTATCCAAGGAAGGTTCTAGAACCAATCTTTTAATTCCCAGTGAATACACACTCTCTCTCTCTCTCCCTTTCACACACACAGCAGAGAGACAGAGAGAGAGTGCTTTTATTCTGTTATTAATTGGGGGATTTTATTGTACTTTTCTATTTTATTAATGGCTACTTTCTCTTATTTTTTTCCTGCATATATTTATCTTTTTTTCTAAGAAAAAATATATTTTTCATACTCTGATCCCAACTAATTTTTACATCTAAAATTCTGAAAATCCTTTAGAATAATCTTCTTTTTAATAAGCCCTACACTATCAAAGTATCCTAAATTTTCCTTAGTTACAATGGCAGTTTTAATTAACAGTAATTACTAATGGCAGTTTTAATTAACAGTAATTAATACTATTTCTTGTGGAGCAAACATTTTCTTTTCCAAGAGTTATTCAGTAATTATAATATAGTCTCTTTATTAATATAACTAAATTATGTATATGCTTATTTATTGCTCACCATTGATTTTTTTTCCTCTTCATGCTCCTTTTCTTGTGGCCCTTTTCTGGTTATTTTGTTGCTCTTTTAACAGTCCTTTGTCAAGTATTTTTCTCAGGTAGAAGAGCAAGTGATATGTTTCTTTGCATATGCATTACCTTCTTTCACATGTCAAATGAATGACATCATTGTTAGGTACAGGGCTCTGCAGAGCAGTCTTTTCTTCAGTAACTATAAACATAGTTTGCAGAATTTGTTGCATAATTTCCAAACCATCAAGAGTTTCTGGGTGGTACACTCCTGCAGGCCCACCTAGTCAGGAGGTTGAGGCAGGAGAATCACTGGAATCCGGAAGGCAGAGTTTGCAGTGAACCAAGACTGTGCTATTGCACTCTAGCCTGCGGGACAGAGTGAAATTCCATCTCAAAAAATAGATGGAATTTCACTCTGTCCCGCATAGATCAACGAGATAGAAAATCAACAAGGATATCCAGGACTTGAACTCAGACCTGGAACAACTAGACTTAACAAATATTTACAGAACTCTTCCTCCCTAAATCCACAAAACATACATTGTTCTCAATATCACATTATACCTATTTTAAAAGTGACCACATAATTGGAAGTAAATCACTCCCCAGCAATTGCATAGCATTTCACAGGTTTAAATAAAATATTGGTTGGCTGCTTATTTGTTATTTTCATCCCCTATTCCTTCCTGTCTCCATTGTTAAGCACAATTATTGGCATAAAA